>OX438771.1:14114057-14134435 GCA_949316455.1 Acleris holmiana | reverse complement strand
GGATTCTTTGCTGCCCTCGAACCCTTGCAGAGCAGGCCTTCGAGCGAGCCCCTGCGTGACTCACCGTGCAGGCGCGCCATGAGCGCCACGCAGTAGCCGGCGCGCGCGGCGGGCCGCAGCAGCGAGGCCGGCGGGGGCGGCGCGCCCGCCCACCACCCCGCGCAGAACAGACCCTCCAATTCCGCTTCTATCTGACGCGCCACATCTCCAGAGTACGACTCTCTAACATACAAAAACAAATATATGGTTGTCATGTAACTCAGTCTTGCGGTTTATAGGCGTGCGCTG
Source organism: Acleris holmiana (assembly GCA_949316455.1). Lineage (NCBI taxonomy): Eukaryota > Metazoa > Arthropoda > Insecta > Lepidoptera > Tortricidae > Acleris > Acleris holmiana. The sequence continues at coordinate 14,134,147 of OX438771.1, read as the reverse complement.
TATATACACATATCGTTTATTACACATTTTATTTGTCGTGAGCGAATAAAATAAAAACTGCAGCCTATTTACAGCGCCACGCGCAATACTGTCTTGAATTTCTGTAATTTTTAATAAGTTCGCAACAATACACCACACCACATGGCCTCTATTCTACAAGGTTAAAATGATAATGCATTTGACGTGTTTTTAGGTAGTCAAACTAGGAACCCTTATAGTTTCGCCATGTTTATCCATCTTAGTACTAGAAAGCTGTAATTTGACATGAATATGCATATAAGTCACGCCAACAAAGTGGTACAATAAAATGTAAAAACTTTTTTTTTTAGATTACCTTGCCTATAATATGTAAGGTGGGAATGTATTTTTTTTCTCGTCTACCTTGTAGTGTGGGGTGGCGTTAGATAGGTCTTTCAAAAATATTGGTTGGTGAAAACTTTTGTTCAATTAAGTAATTCGTTTATGAAATATTAAGCTTTAAAGCGCTATTTTTTGTTAAATTCAAGTGAAAAAAGTCTTAAATGAAAGAGCATATAACGAATTTTAAAGGAAAATTATCACGACTAAGTACATAGACATCATTCGTTCTTGAGATACAGGCGATCAAAGTGTTTATACCTACTAAAATCCTCTAAGACGGCCCAATTGACTTTAAATAGAAAACTGGTTACTACTGGTTGATTTTTATGTTTGTAGTACTTAACGGCTTCGGAACCCTACACTGAGCATGGTCCGATATACTCTTGCCCGGTTTTGATAGTATTATTTTTAACTTAGCTGCCATTACTGTCAAGTAAATTAGAGTTATCAAAACGTTGATAATACGGAAACACGTCATAGGCAATATCGTTTTAACCTTGTAGAATCTTAGCCCTGTACCAGATTCGATAGCTAAAAATGAAATTTATAGAATTCAGTTTAATGTAAGAATCATTTAATTTAATTAAAAAAAAACGGAACAGTGGTTGTGGAAATTAAAAAAAAAAGTTTTAATGTACAAATCGGCTCAGTTTAAAGTTTCATGTAAAAAACACATTTTTTTTTTGGTAAAAAATAATAAAATCGGGATAAGGGAAGGTGTTACCAGCTTTAATTAAATTTGAGTAAATAGTTAAGTTCGGGGTGTTTGGAAGCTCACTTGTTATGTTGATGCAGCGCGGCGGCGGCCCGGAGCGCGGGGCGCGCGACGGCCCGCAGCGCGGCGCGCAGGCGCGGGTAGTGCGCGTGCGCGGCCGCCGCGCGCTGCAGCAGCCCGAGCAGCGCGCGCACGCCGCACACCGCGCGCAACACGTCGCGCCCGGAGTGCTGCCACTCGTACTCACGCGTTTGGGTTATGTCCTGTAGTTTAAAAGTACATTGTTCAACAAGGGACTAAAGTCAACCATTTTGACACGAGATATTTATCCACCCGAGCAAAGTGAGGGTACATGATGTTCGAGTGTCATTATGGCTTTTTAGTCTCGAGTTAACCGAATGCAAGAAAAAGGAAATATTTTATTTATTTATTTATTTTTATGTTAAGGAGAAGGCACACGAGCACTCAGGCCACCTGATGGTAAGTGGAATCTGAGACCCATAGACATTTGAATTCTCAAAACTATAATCCTAACACCTCAAATGCGTTGCCGACCCTGAGGACTACGATGGAATTCCTCTATGCTAGTAATTTCACCAGTTGTCTTATCCCCACACCGGAACACAACAATGCGAACACTAAAAATAATTAAAATAGTTTTAACATACACACGTAAAAAAATACAACACAATAGCGCTATCATTTTTTCTCTCACACCGTCACTGTAATGCAGAAAGAGACAACAACAAGGTTGTTTTTTGGGTTAGAACGTAACGAGTGGTCCATAGACAACATTTCCCAAACGAAGACTGAGGCGGTGGATGTTGTATGCCCAATCCCTAACTGCCCTCCACAGGCTCCAACTCACGCTCCGACGACAAGGGCAACACCATCAAACGGCAACATGTATCTGGCTGTTTGTGGTTTTCCAAGGCTTTTGCTTATAAAGATAATAAAAAGAAAAAGTACTTTAGTCCCTAGGGAGTAAAATGACACTTTAATCCCTAGATTAGCAAAGTGATGCATTCACTTTAGTCCGCCTATACTATTATGAGTCATTTTAAAGCGTGTGAAGTGAAAACACATTTATTTAGTCCAAAATATCTAAATTGCTTTTTCACCGTGTTTCCCTACGTCAGTAACTAAGGCAGCGCCCCACAAGTCACAGCTTAGGTCCATATTATTATTTTTGCGCTGCGCCGGACTCACCGCTCGTGAGAGTAGCACCAGCCGCGCCACCAGCGCCTGCAGCGGGAAGGCGCGCAGCAAGGCCAGCAGGTCTCTCTCCCGCAGCGCGCCCTCGCTGACGGCGCCGCCGCCGCCGTGCTTATCCACCTCTTCCCACATCTCTGTGCTTTCTACTAATTACAGACATAATCAACAAAATATTAGCTACAAGTGTTAAAAAAAATGTACTTTCATTCATTGAAATCCATTATTAAATGTCCCCATCAAACATAAAATTATTAACTCTCATGATACTTATCATTTATCAAACGCAGTTTCACTCACGGTGTTCCTTTCAAATGCATAAAATTCTTTGTCCTAATTTATTGTTTTGTCTATAAAATCTTTTCATCTAGCATCCTATTAGGGTAATATTACAGAATTTAATAAACATCGATTGTATAGAATAGTCAAGTTAGGTTAGGTTACTTATTTAAAGCAATTAAAAAAACATTTTCAATTGTAAACACCGCTTTTGACCATTTTTGACCAAAGAATGATTATGTCACTCGATACAGATCGTTCACTCACATATGCTGCAAATGCAATCGTCTCTATCACAAATTTTCTTTAATGAATACTGATAAAAATCTTTCATTTTGCAATAAGACTTCAATGTAAGCCGGAATCAGCCCTACCTTCAGTGCATTCCCGCGCAGACTCCAAGGTCGGTCCCGCCAGCAACAGCTCGAGCAGCGCGAGCGCGCGCGCCGCATCGCTGCCGTCACACATGGGAACTTTGATCAGCGGGGCCGCCCAACTTACTGAGCGACTTTGCCTGAAACATGACGATTTGCCGTCCTTTGATCTTTGAACTGACAGGATATGGATCAAGCGCCAACGGATCTATGTTGGGTTCTGTAACTTTTTTCGCCACATAACTTTTCACATACTTACATTATGTCTAACGATTAAAATGTATTTCTTTTAGTGCGAAATTGTTCCTGTGGTCAAAATATTGTTAAGAATAAAATAATCATCGTATAACCTTAATGTGTTGAATATCCCATATTGTATAAGATAAGAAAACGTTAAATATTAAGCGAACTAACTAAGATGACCAATCGCTTTTCATGATGGTATAACCGATAACGCGGCGGTAGAACGGACTTCCTTCGTTCCTTACAAATATATGTTCCATCTCCTCTCTCCTCTCTCCCCTTCCGGAGCGTAAGAGCAATACAAAGAAACAAACAAACTTGTGCAACCAACCCTAGTACTCTTCAAAGCTAACCAAGCGGCAGCATATCGGCCAAATTACCAATTACAGGTCGTCCAACATCCCGTACCACTCGTTCAAATAGACATCGCGGTCAATCACGTCCCAGTAGTGGTCACGAGTTAACTGGCGCCTTGCCGCGTGGAACATACATACTCGCTTAAACTGAGCCTCAGTGGTCGTGAAACCGCATAATCGGGTTCTACCTAGACGAGGAAACCGCTGCTTCTTCTATTCCTGAAGATACTGTAGAGGCTCTGCCGTCACTTCCTGCCATAGAGTAAAGAAAGACGACGTAACCTCCTGACGGCTCTTGAACTTACCTGAACAGTTGATGGAACAGGAATAGCAAGTGCCTCGGGTCCCGCGCGTCTACCAGGCGCCCGCACAGCACCGCCGCCCAGCGCCGCAGCGCGCCGCACAGCAGCCCGCTCAGCGCCGGCGCGGAGTCGCTCATGCGCAGCTCGTGCAGGACCAGCGCAGTCGCCGCGCGGATTTCGGACTTACTGCTTTGAAGAGTCTCTGATATAAATTCTTCTATCTGCAAAGATAGACGATCTTATAAAGTTAAAACATAAAAGAAGCATACTTAGCAAGAGTTACCCTATGTTACATTACTCGATCGTCTAATTAACATGCGGCTTCTAAAACAAACATTATTTCCTTTTAAAAAAACTGGGCGAGAGCAGAGCACGTTGGACTATGCTCAGCGTAGGGTTCCGGAGCGTAAAGGAGCATGAGGGTCAGTCGATGGAGGATGACTCTCTTAGGACTAAGTTGGAATGCCTCTATGCTAGTTATTTTGGCAAATAAATGCAAAAAAAATGCCTGGCTGATACGATTTCCTGGCTAAACCGCAAAACGCATTTTCATGAAATATGTTAGAGATAGCTAAAACCCTGGGAAACAACAGGATTCCCTTCAAAGAAATTTTATTGTTCCCGCTCAAAGAGTTTTACGTGGACAAATTTGCGGGAAAAATTCTATATACTCACTTGAAAATATGCCAAAAACGCAGTATGCTGATGATGACAAAAGGACTCCTGGATATCCTTCAACAGTCCTTCAAGCCTCAGCTTGGCGGCCGGCAACTTGCTCTTCAACAACTCTGCATGATCATATTTCCCTTTAAACCACACAGTTTGCCCACAGGGACATACTTTGGACTCGCATACTGTGCGTTTCTCAACTTTCCACAAGGCAGCCCTGTGTTTTTCCTCGTCGGCATAGCCCTGGATAACTTTGTGACGTTCTTGTTCTAATGCAATAACAGAACATCTGAAACAAGTTAGGGGCTTAAGTGGAGGGTCGAAATTTCAAAGTGAGGCTTTTGTTCGAATAGGATTTCATAATATATTGTTATGAGTAGGTTAGGTTAGAAATGAGACGCTGAGCCAAGCACGTAAACCGGGTCAATGGAGTTCAAGGCTAAGGCCATCGGCGTTATTCAGTCTTTACTTGGAGAGCGAACAGTGCGAACAAGAGGTAACCGAGCGATCATCTAAATATTCGAGGCTTATGGTAACAGTTAAGCGAGTGGTAGTTTGTAACAGTTAAGCGAGTGTTCTAATAAAGTCTAATTCTACTAGCTCTTAATTATCAGTGTATTCGTGCATTTCTATCAATTACCTACCACCACATACGTAACATTATTATAATATCAAATTATGATACCCTACTTGATTTGTCTTTCCTAGTAGGTATGAAAGGATTTATTAGCCCTTTCCAAAAAAAGTGCTTTTTGCAAAATTATGTTCTTTTCATGATGTAAGTAAAATGAACAAAAAATACTACTCTTATCTAGTTAGACAAGACAAGTTGTCTTAAGTTTATGTAAGTATTTTATAAAAAATATAACTATAAATAATAATAAAAAGGCTGGGGACAATATCACATAAATTTACCTAGTGCTAAACTAAACTTTAGGGTCTACCAAAAAGGCTAAATGCATTGTCTGTTTCTATCACAAAATGAATCTAATTAAGACAACAACACATATTTCGACTGCAAAAAACTTTAATAATAACCAATTAACCCCCAATTATCGAGTCTGACTGGTTGGCCCTTTAGGTGCTGGAGTCATTCATTCAGTGTCAATCAGCATTATCAATGTTATGTCATGCCTCACCACATGGCTTGTGGAAATTTTCCAATAGTATCATGTAGATAACTACTAGTATTGTACACGGTTGGACTAGGTTGATAGGGACGCTGTCTACACAAGCTAGTGGTGACAGGTTTGATTCCCGGTATGGGCAAATATTTTTATAATGAGCGCTAAGTTTCTGGTTCTTGGAGGTTTAATTTATATTTCATTATATATTTGGGTAAAGTCCAGAAAGTTAGGCATGCTGACTTACACAAATAAATTTTCTATGAGACTTTTCTATTGTGTAAAGAAAATTGGCCATACAATTGTACAGATACTTTTCATCGCAATAATGCTTTTTCCCCTTCTTTCATTCTTCGTTTTTTTTATGGTTTCTATCATTCAACTTTGAGGACCTTACCCATTCCTCAATATAAGTTTTAAGCTTTGTATATATTGTTGTCTACCCATAGTACTAGCCTATAGCTTATTGTTAGTTTGGGACTATGTCAATTTGTGTGAGATTGTGCAATAATAATATTTACTTAATATTTCTTTATTTCACTGTGCCAACCAAGGACATTTACTACCACAATTAACTTGTATGTTGAAACCATTTTTTTTATTACATACCTAAATGTAGATAGCAAATCCACTAATGGATGTTCAGGGCCAGCCAATGATCCTGCCTCCACAATAGTCTCTTCCCTTTCACTCATTTCTCTTATCTCTACCATCTCTTTTCCTCCATACAACTGCATCGCCACTTCTAACGGCATGCATTTAACTTCAGATATTATTTCTTGTGGCACTTCTTTGGGTTCTAATTGGGGTTCTATTGCGAGCTCTTCTTCAAATATAGGAGCAGATGGCATATTCTCAGCCCTATCAATGTCTTCTGATATAATTTCAGAACTTGGCATATTCTCATTTTCTCTTTGTGTATTTAAATATGATGTTGATTCTAGTTTACTCTCTAACTGTTCAATAGGCACATCACAGTTTGCCGGAACATCTCTAAAGGACACTATGTCTAATCTTCGACATACATCCTTATAAGCTTGTGATTGATCTATAAGCTCATTTTGTGATATACTAACATTTTCTATTACAAGTCTTTGGTTTTTCATTTCACTTGGTGCTACATTCAGAGACGATTCTAGTAATATATTTTGTGTGGAGTCAGTTGGTGTTGGGTCAGTAATTTCTTGAGCAAAAGATGCACTGGAAGAACTGATGTTTTCAATTGAGCCTATCAACAGATCATTAGCAGATGTGCAGGCCGTACTCTCCTCAGTTGTAGATGAATCTACTAATAGAGGCACCTCATCTTGGACATCACGCTTGGCGACGGGTTTCTCCTTTGTTTTCTTCTTCTAAAATTGTAAATTTATGTCAAGTCACAGAATACAAACTACGCATAAACATTTCTTGCAAGATAATACTTACGGCACGAGGTTTCTCCTTTACCATGGTCGCCATTTCAAAACCTGAGTTACGAGGGTTCTATTTGTAAAACAACTTCTTGCTTCCTGTATAAAACAACTAAATATTTACAATAACATAGCACTGAGCACATCAGCTGGAATCTGTCAAAACTGAAGTTAAAGACATTTGTTGTTGAATATTGCCAGTAAACATTATACCCCTATTAATGTCGCCATGATGTAAAAATTAAAAGTCGCAACTTTGCGTGGTTGATGGGTTTTTTTTTGAGGGACCTTCGTAGTTAGCCTCTGATGGCTTTGACTCGCCGGAGAGGGCGGACTCCTGATGGGAGTCCACGCTGTAAAAAGGTTCATGGGTTCTTGGCGTAATCGTAATAAAAACCTTGTGTCGCCGCTATATTGCGAGCGACTCACATTATTAATTTCTAATCTTGGTTGTTTTCTTTGTGCCTATTTGTGTGTATATGTATTGTTGCCCAGTACCCATAGTACAGGGGCGAATTGCACACAATGTAATAAGTTAATAACGTCAAAAAGTGGATACACCTCTGTGTAGTCAACTGTACAAGAAGCCTAGAGCTTTAGTTTGGGACGGTCAATTTGTGCGAGATTGTCCTCTAATATATTATAGGGACCCTTTATAATTTGGGTACCAACCGAACCCCTTAAAGTTACATGGAACCTCCATGTAACTTTAAGGGGTAACTACCTACCTCCTTGTAACTTTAATATTTTGGCTTTTTTTTTAACCAAGAAGCTTATATATGTGACACTGGAGATTGCACGGAGAACAACGCCTTAAAGCGAAGAAAAGTGACCGTGAATGGCGTCATTTGTGTTTTTACTCCCTTTCTTTAGCATGATCCTGAGTTTTAAAGAAAGGGACCAAAAACATAATCAATGTCATTCAAAGTCACTTTTCTTCGCTTCAAGGCATTGTTCACCGTGCAGATGCAGTGTCATTATAAATATAACTTTCTTGTTTTTAACTCGACACTCGACCATTACTGTAGGAAGGAAATAAGAGTTAAGAGTCTGGCAAACGAAAGCTGTCCCAGAGAAACGGCGGCAATTTCAAAGAACCTGCAGCTGTTTACACTGACTAAGTATACACTGAATAAACGGAGTTAATTCTATTTGATTTCCTGAACTTTTCACATTAGTGTTGGAGTATCAACTCCGTTTATTCAGTGTACAGTAGGTGTTAAAAGCTGCAGGTTTCTTGAAATTGCCGCTCTTTCTCTGGGACAGCTTTCGTTTGCCAGACTCTATCAAAACGTTAAAATACGAAAACACGTATAAGGCAATATCGCATGTACCGTGTAGAACTGCCCTGTAGACTTAATGTCAGAATGGCGAGGTAGGTACATACATATACCTTACTCTCACGCCCTAAAATGCACCGGTCTAAACATAAGTAGGTACAACTTTCGCACATTCAATCTCTTCATGAACGTACGTGCATACGTGCGTACGTGCAAGTAGAAATAAAAAACTTTGTTGATGATATTGAATCGGAAAGCAACACATATATAAGTATAATCAAAATGTACCGGCGCTAACCGTGCAAATATTTTTATTTTAAGTCGTGGTAGGTAATAATAATAATTAGAATCATAATTATCTCCAGTTTTGAAAGGCACTCCTCCCTCATTTCTTCAACACCGATTGGTCCGCCAAACTTTTATTGCTTTTTCTCAGCCAGCTTGCAAAAACCCTTTAAAAACCTTACCAATTTCAATTCTTCCCAATTCTAGGTAGGAGGTTGGCCTTGCATATGGTCCTGATAAGGTATATTCTCATCTTCGTACTGCGTGTGGGTCTGCTGAGTCACTACAAACACGGGTGACTTCATTTTTCTCGGAATAGGCGACGGAGATGAAGAATAACTCCTAGATTGCGACGGCCCACTTTGCATTTTCGCTCGAAACATTATATTATCAATGTCGTGCATCGCCACATCTCGTTGATGCTCATCCAATTTCCTCAATTTCTTGGCCAAAAGCTGGCCGTAGAGATCATATTCATCCATGTCTCGTTTCTCAGTGGTGGCTTTCTTTAGGTACGTGACTGCTTCGTCCATTTGTTTCTTAGCATAGAACATGTCGGTACCGAAAGTGGTACCCTTGGGGTCGGTCGGGTCAGCTTGAGATATGGATTGCCTAGTTTGTCGGCTGCCGGAACTGGCCCGCTCGGCCATGCCTGTATTCCGAGGAGCACTGTGGTCTGGTAACGCAGGTGCGGCAGTATAGGCAGTATTTACGAAGAACTGTAACAGTAATGTTAGACAATTTAAGCAAATACTTATTATTGTAAATATAAACTTTAAAAGTTTTATCACACCTCTTAAAAACATCTTACAAGCATGACGAAAAAGACAAGATATAAGTAGTCTCTGGTAGGTACCAATTCTGTGTCAAAGTACCTATCGTATAGAGCTTTAAATATTCCTCATATTGTGAAATGACTTGTGCGTTATTTATCTACGAACTTAATTGTGTCAGTAACATTAAATGAAAAGTTTCCGTAAATGGAATTCATGAATCAGATGTCGCAATAAATACTACACGTCGGTCTCAAAGTTCAGTAACCGAGTAAGTACTTCATGATTCAGATAATAGAAATAAACCGGACTTAAAGATAATAACTGTTAGGAAGTTACATAAGTCAAGTAGGTAGTGAACTGATAAATTAGGTCTATAGAATTTTAGAAAAAACTTTTTTTTTAACCTTGACTCTACCACTTACGCGTAGCAATCTACGAGAATTTATTCATAGCGATATTGGTCTGCCACGCCTTCATGTGACAGGTCACGTGACATCAAACGACAGAAAATGGCGGCAGATAGAATATTTTTATAGAAGTAGCGAATTATTTTATTTTCGTTACAGTACTATATGAGAAAGTTTAAAATAAATTGCGGGTAGGAACGCAGGGCATTGGAACGGAGAATGGAAAACATTAGGGGGCGTGGGTGGTGTTAAAAGTGTAATTGGCAACATGATCCAAAATTTACCCAAAAACTCTTTGGTATTGCTCAAGCAATAAAAATGAAATGAAAATATTTATTTCGGACATCTAGTATCGATAGTCACATCACAAAAGGGAATATAAAAGTAGTTCCCTTTTAAAAAATGTATTCATTGACAATTTAGTTGCACATAGGGAGGTACCCGTACATAAATAGTTGATGGATTGACTCAACTACTAAATTTCAAATACATTGCATAATAAGAATCTCCAACAAAACGCAAAGAAACGTTATGCGGAAATAAAAGCTCCGCTTAAATCAGTTTGAATCTTATTTTCGATGTTCACGACCACGCACGTAACATTTCCCTACTAAGGTACTATATTCATCAAATGTTTGTGTCTCAGGTAGGCGAACACTTGTGACCAACATTGACGTGACCAAATTAACCAATGACACATATTTGGCACCAATACGGTGCCAAATTTGAACGCAAAATTTTGGTCACAAGCAAATTACATTTAACTTGTTTAGGATATGAACAATGCATATAAATAATCTTTAAAATTTTATCGTATATTGTTTCGAATATAATAAACTTACCTCTTGCTCAATCTGAGTACTATCGCATTCATATTTCCCGCCCAGAAAACTTTCCATCAATGGATAAGCAAACCATGTTGTGTGATAAGAGTCTTGTGACCTCTTCTTTTTATTCCAGTGCATTCTAAAAGACGTCATGAGTGATTCTTTCTTCCTTTTGAGGTCAGTGACCGAACAATTTATGCTCAAAGACGATTGTATTCTAAGCCACGCATCTAAGACTTCGGTTCTATTTCTATGATGCGGGTGTTTTGGATCCCAAAGTAGTTGTTCTCTTCTGTAATGGTCTAAAAATTCTAAAACGATATCGTTTGACCACGACATACTTGGATTACTCACTATAAATTGAGACAATAATATACGTCCAAACCAGTCTCCGCAAAGGGAACGACTGGGGCCGCAGCCAATCACACGTAGTCGCTTATCCAATGTTTGTTTATGTTGGCCTCGTTCCACAAATTATGCGATCGATGTTCGTCATTGGCAGCTGGCGCCTGGCGGCCAACCAAGAATATTTGTGTAATTTAATTTGTGTCTGGACTCTGGCTGGTCTGGCTGGCGACGACAGGACAACTACGAATATTGTTGTTGATTAATTACAAATATTTGTGAATACTGGTTTTGTACTAGGCCTATATTCTAAAAATATTCTGATAAGAAAAACTATTAGACGTTTCTATCGAACTTTAACTAGGTACCTAACTCTAACAAAAGCAAAACTGCACATTGGTTTTCTTGTTGTTTGTGTTGTGTAACTCCGCAACGGATAAAAGAGTAGTTTAACATAACGGTACTTCAGTCAAGTCGGCTTATCCAATAATTTTGTTTATTTCACGCCCATTACGCGTTTTGTTCTGACCAACTACGTGGCTGATCGCACACAGTCATCCGTCGAACAAAGTCCATCGCGCCTATCGACCAATAAGGATTAAGTTTCTGATTATATACTGCCGGCTGCACTAAACGCGTCATTCATTCTTTGTGAAGTGCTGAGATCGACTTGTTGTGCGTACCTTTTTCGTTAAAAATATCACTGTTTTTTTTCTTGAAATCATAAGTTGATTACTTTAAAATTGTTTAAAATATAATTGTCTTTTCAACTAAAGTGTAAATTGTTTATATTAAGGTATGTATGTACTTGTTTTGTACTAACTTAGCAAATTCCTTGTAGCTGGTTACGCTCAATTTAGAACGTTGTGAAATCATTGAATGTGACCCTTGTATCCTTTCTATTCGTGTTTTAACATTTATCATTGTATATCGACCGGTATTTGTAATTAGATCGACGATTAAATTAGAGTTACCTTGGTATCTTTACATTAGTTAGCAGGTAGGTACCTTCATCTGAAAAAGATTAATTACCTATTAAGTAACTTTATTATTAATGAAATACCTACTAACTATCTTAATCAACTACTGTGTTGACTTAAATAAACATAAGTTTGAAAATGTTTGAACTACAATTTGTTACGAATTTATATAAATACTTAGGTATGTCATTTGTGTGATGCAGATGGCAACAGAAGTAAGCGCAGCCCCCATGGTGTTACCACAGCTACAGAGTGTTCAAAAAGCCATGGCTATACCCACTGTTGGGGCGGCAGTTGGCCAATTTGGAGCCCTGTATTCCAGAGTCAAAGGTAAGAGCAACTTTATTTAATTATAACCAGTCTTTACATCAACTCAATGTGTTTGTTACGAGAATTCTATGAAGAATAAGTTAATATCATGTGTTATTAGTTAATATCAGTTTTCATTAAAGATTGATGACTTATAAATCCTCTACATTTAAGCTCCTCTGTTCATAAAGGTGTCATGCTGTGTGTACAGACATTCAACATAATTGCCCACTTATTGTTCAAGCAAGTTACATGTAATGTCTGTTTTCATTAAGTAGCATACAATATATACATACATAACATCGCACCTTCATTCCCAGAGCAGGTTAGACAAAGCTACGGAAATACCAACAATTCTAAAAAGACTCCTTTATAAATGTGTAACCACATTTTCAGGCAAGATGTTTACCGGTGTATTAGTGACAGGTTGCAAGCCCATCGCCTAACAGTACTACAAGCTCTTATTGCTTTATTCATTGAGTTATTATCAATAAATGTTAATGCCTTTGTTATCAGAAGATTAAGCAGTTATAAGAGTTTAAGGCTATAGAAAGTTTGTAAAATGTCTCTGCTTTGTTTGTGTATCTTTTATTGTAATTGTTATGGTAAGAAAATTGAGCTTTAGTTTTCTGTTACTTAAAGTCAGCTGGCTCTAACTTTTTAGCAAAAGGGTTTAACAAAAGTCAATATGCATCTTTAAATACATTTGAAATTACCTTTTATGAACCTACATTTTTTTTACAGATGCTCACAGCCTGCTGGAATGGGCTCTCTCCACAGCAGAAGCCGGTGTCACCCTGGCTGCGCACACAGCGGCACCTTTTATGTCAGCCTCACTTGCTGCTGGTGATGCAAAGGTTGCAGCCTGCATCGATGCACTGGAACGCAGAGTCCCACTGGTCAATGAACAACCGGATGTAATTGTTGAGACTACAAAGAAGGCTGTAATGTCAAAAATCTCCCCCCATGTAAACAAGGTATGTACCTATTTCTAATGTTCCAAACTAATTAATTGTGATTTGATTATAATTTTAAACCCCAATAGTATAACCAAGTTTGGTTAGGGCATTGACTGATGACTGAAAATACTACTTTCTTTACCTTTTAGTCTAGGAAATCTTAAATAGTTAAATAGTTATAGTTCTTATTCCAAAAAGTGCCACTAGAATTGTGAGTGGCGGGGCGCGCTATCGCGAATTGAAAACGTTATAAACCATGTTAATATACAATTTCCGTTTCGTTTTCCATCCAAAAATCTCTATTAAGTGAACCAATTCACTGTCAGTTATTGTTAGGTCTACTGATTTGAAATAGAAGCACTAACTGCAAATGTGATTTAACACAAATATCTATTTAAACAATCATTATCAACAACTTTCAACAAAAATATACCATTTAAGTCAATGATATTACATATAAACATGAATGAAGTAAATAATGTTACTGCTGCACCCAACTTGAAGATTCATGAACGATCCAATCAACCTCTCTTGCTCTGTTTACGCCAAACAAGTTTTCCGTATCTGTCCATTATTAATTAGTAAAACAATTGAACATTTTGTAGTAGGCAGTGGCGTAACTATAGGGTGGCAGTGCTGGCAAAATGCCACGTGCCCCTGACCCGAGAGGGCCCCGGCCCAAGAGGCAGCCAGCTCAGAAATAACAAAAAAAAAAGCTATTGTCTGGGGCCCCATCCAAAGACATTGCCACGGGCCTCAGAAGGTATAGTTACGCCACTGGTTACTACCAAAGTTCCTAGTAAAGAAACATACCTACTGGTATGTTTGTTTACTAGGAACGTAACATATTATATACTCTATAATAACAATTTCCAATTACACTTTAGTAATTTATTTGACTCTAAAATTCTTAATTATAATAATACACTTAATTGTTCGCCATCCTTTTCACAATCTTAACAAACATACAGTTACAAAATACACCACAATGGGTTTGAATCATTTGAATGGTATCCGACCGGATATGTGCTGATTGATCAAGAAAGGTACAGTCGGCATTATAAATAGCCTATACACTATCCTTGTCGTTTTAACGCCTTCAACAACAAATGCGTTACAGTGACAAAATATAAAACTGTGTAGCAGTTTTTTATTTTTGTTATTTAACCTCGTAAAGCACCCATCAGCAGGCGAGGTACTCAAATAATTCGGAGCAGCATTATTTTTCAACAAATTCGTTACACTAGTTATGGTGAACGTTACACTAGTTTGCCCGTATGGATGCCGGGTTAGAATAGTGCCATTCCATGTCTTCCCGTGGATGTCGTAAGAGGCGACTAAGGGAATGAGGGCTTCTAGTACTGTTAGGCGATGGGCTTTCTTTTCACTAATACACTGGTAAACATCTTAGCCTGTTTGTGCAAAATGTGGTTACAGAATTACCAACAACTCTTTTTGTAGTTGTTGGTATTTCTGTAGCTCTGCCTACCCCACTCTGGGAATGAAGGCGTGATAGTATGTATGTATGTAGTTATATGTAGTCAATAACATCAGAACATGCAATTTGTCATAAATATAAGAACAGCGATTTTTAAATAAATTCGGAACATAATAACGAGGTAAAAATATCAGAAAGCACTTTAGTCTTCTTACTACAAATACAAAATGATTCATTGATATAATCTTAAAAAGCCACATTAGGGAGCGACCACACCGGAGCTTAACGGTGCGTAAATTACGGTCCGCCAAATTGACGCCATGTAATTAGTATGACCCATTCTTTTGTTTACGCAACGTCGTCGTATTTTACGCGTCGGTGTGGTCGCTCCCTTAGAATGTCTCGGCAGTCACAAGTCATAATAATCAGTAAACTGATTGTTCTACTTTTATACACAATCAGTATTGTCGAGCATTGTCACGGCATTGATCGTCTGGCCAACGAGTTCCCATGGCCGCTGATAATGGGGAACATCCGGCTTCCGCCCGACACCGTGCAGGTTCTATCTGAGCATACGAGTAACACTAATAATTATAACTGATCGTTGTTAAGAGTTTAATATTCGTATTACCTTTTTAGGGTTCGTTCCCGAAGAGTGCCAACGGGGCCTTATTTGGCTCCGCTGGCCGTTCATCAGCGTGTTGTATTTTATTAACCGTTTGTAGACAGTTGACATTTTTATGCAGTGTGTGTTTCTATAACCGTTTTAACAAGAAACGAAAAATAAATAAATTAGTAATTAATTATGAGGTAACCGTACAAGAATGGTACAGAACCCTCGCGTCGAAATCCGACTCGCCCTTGGCCGGTTTTTTGTAGTTTACTCTCTGGTTGTCTGATCCCTAACATACCTACCCTGTAACAAAACGCACTCGTGTCGATATACCTAAGAGCTGAATTTTTATAATTTTGAATTAATGTTCTATTTTAGGAATAAAAAGTAGGTACTATGTCCGTCTCCGGGCTAATAAAAACTCTGTACTACATTTCACGTCGTTGACGGAACCCCGTGAACACTGGACAGACACGCTTACATATTCGTACCTTCACCAAAGTTCTCTTGCAGACGCTTATTAAACATTTTAGACCTCTGACTATTTATTTGGCAAACTTTGCTAGATATCAAAGTTTAGAAGTTATGATTTCGTAAGGCAACCAAAACAAACATATACCAACCTACCTACCTATCACAATATTTACGATTATTCTTCAGGTTCTAATTGGAAAATTGCTATCGTTTTGATAATGATTCGATACTTTATCAATCTAAGTAATGCTCAGAAAGTCCGTTTAATCGTTAATCCTACCCAGATCAACAACTGTGTCCGGTAGCTTTAAAATCAAATAATGAATGTCTCAAACAGACAGAACAAACCGAATAGGTTACCCCAATTTCCTGTGTACTTGTAAGTAAAGATACTCTGTAGATATCCCCTACTTGTTGTTGATTGTCTTTCGGTTACCACTGGGTCTTTGAACAAACACTACGAACTTCGCACAGTAGGTACTAACTCTTCCATTCAATCACCTATCCTATTAGACTTTTAAATCATGATATGTGGTTGCCGCGGGTTACGATACTGCCACTCTACCCATGTCGTAAGAGGCGACTAAGGGAATAAGGGCTTGAGGTAGGTACTGTTAGGCGATGAGTTTGCAACCTTTCACTTATTCAATGGTAAACCTTAGCATGATTGTGTAAAATGTGGTTACAAAATTATCAACAAGTCTATTTAGAGTTGTTGGTATTTCTGTAGCTGTGCCTACCCCACTCTGGGAATGAAGGCGTGATGTTATGTATGTATATATTCTAATGATGATTTCTCTTGACCACATTACAAATCCATTTGCTCATTTATACTTCTTAATACTTGATAGGACTAAGGACTTTTGAGATAATGATGTATGAGACATCATTATGTTTTAACACACTTTATATTTTCACTCGTAACTAACAAACATTGTAAATGTAAATCTTGGACGTCGATTTTAACCTACTTCTAAAGCGCGTCACACACGGAGCTATAATATATACTATTTACATATAGCTGTGTGTGTGACGCGCTTAATTGGTCAGATTGACTTGAAAAAAGTACAAGGGCCTCTATTCTACAGCGTTATAACGATATCGCGTTTGACGTGTTTTAGAATCGTTTATGTCACCATCGCCATTATTGTAAATGACATAAGAGTTATCAAAACGTTGACAATACGGAAACGCATCAAATACGATATTGTTATTACCGTGTAGAATCCCAGCCCAGATTGCACGAAATCAAAAGAAGTGTAGGTCGACAGTCTATGTATGTAGGTAGGTGTATGACCAAAAATCGGATGTTCCACTCTTGTTTTGAAACTTTTTTACTGATATTAATAAATCGGGTGTCTTATGATTCATCAAAAACGTGTGAGAGGCATAGGGTTATAAAAAATATAAGGGAGCGACGTCGCCACTTTGGTTTTAGTTTTAACTTTTTACCGTCGTACCTATTGATAAAACCGGTCCTCAAAATGCTGCTACTCGTGTCAAGCTAACCGATTATTATTATGGCAGTAAAGTATCCTGCAGCATTATTTTAAATTATGATCATGTTGCGGAACCTGATTATCTCGAGACTCGGTCGCCACCTGCAGCTTTTTTCGAATTCTGTTTTTGTGTTCACAACGAGTTCTGTCACAGAAGCAACTTGAACTTGTTACAATAAGTACTCTACTTTTACAGTATTTTTATTAGCATAACCACTACACGCATTCCTCTGTGTTTACATATACCTACTTTTGTAAATTTTCTAACAATGTTTGCATAATTATCATACAATAGAGGCCAGGCAGGTTCTTTATTTTCCTGAGATCGTCAACAAAATAAAGCTTGTAAATATAGGCATTTACGCAAAACCGGTCGGATGACTACCTGACTACATCTGAATAAATAACTTTACAAGTATAAGTGCTTGCTTATCGTTATCGATAAACGTCATCGTATCATAATAACTTTCTAAATGATGTCACGAAAGTGCTGTGGTAGCGGTTTGTCAACGCTTTAGCTGAATAAACAGAGAGCGTTTGTAAATTGTGACGTTTTTAATAGTCATATTTTTAGGGTGCACTTATTTACCACTTTTATACAAATACTTAGTGTTAGATTTCTGTTTTCGATTCTAACAAACATGCACAGCGTACGAACCGATCACTCCCAAAATGCCACAGTTTCAAAATACCGGTTTCCCAAAATGTAAACATTTTAATTAAGGTTGTTTGATCATCCATACCTACTACTTCGGAGATGGTGCTTTGGGAATCTGGTAATAAGAATAGTCTGGTATTTAAAAATTGTGATATTTTAGGAGTGAGCGCTGCGAACATCCACTTAGCAACTTTGGCGCAACAACCCCGTGACTTGCTTGTTACTCAGTCTCTTTAGTAACACTTGCCTTTGTAGACTTCAGACTAAATTGTCTGCCGATTGCGTTTTTTGGCACTAACTTTGTGAAAATGGATAAGGAAAACCCTAAAGTCACAAGGTCTGCAGTCTACGGCTCTTAGTTGAGAAGCATTACCAGTTCCTCTTAATATCTCTTGTTTGTAAAGAATGTATCAAATACTCAAAATACCTCTCAATCACTAGGTAATCGGAGCTCGCGTAGCAGCGGAGCAGAGAGTGAAGTCCCTGAAAGAGCTGTCGTGGGCTAAAGCGAACTCCCTCCTAAACACAGCGTACGGACAGAAAGCCCTGATCGGCGTCGACAGTGGAGCAACATACGCCATGCAGCTTTTGGACCACTATCTACCACCGTTGGGGCCACAAGAGGAGCCTACCAGTGAGTGGTTACAAAGTAACATTTAAGTCATTATTGCAAGTTTATGACGCCATGCGCGCTCAAACAACTAAATAGGGTAAAATGCTGTGGTATAGCAGAGCACGTTATCGTCCTAATGCCAGGGGGGCTATTTATGGTCACGTATATGGCTCTGTGGATAAAAAATCCGTCACTTTCTGACAAATTTGTAGGTGCGAGAGTGACAAATACACTAACCAGATTTATCTAGGACACGCGATCGTCATAGGCTACTGGGTGTATATTATTGTTTGAATCGTGACATTGTTGTCGAGTGTCGATTGATTAACCTATCGCGTCTCGTAATTCTGACACGTTAACCTTGCAGACCATAAAACTACATGTTAGATAGATGCATGTAAGAAGATTTCTACACGTAATTCGAAATCAAATTCTTGAAGAATGATTTGGTAGTAGTATAATGTTCAGTGGATACAATATTTTTGTCTAAAAGATCGAATGGAATTATTATTTAGTGCCAACGTAGCAAACACACGCACTGATACAGTTCTTATCATGCGTGATAGTGGTAACGGTCCGGTATCATGGCATGGCCGAGTGAACTGATTATATCAGAAACTCGTAAACTGCATTAAAACAAAACTTATAATATAACAATAATCAAGATTCATCTGGCTAAAGTATCAAATAGTATTAATTGCCTTATCTTTTCATTTGTAAGTTTTGTATACAGGGTGTTAGGTAATGAGTGGATAATCCTTAAACTACGGATAGAGGGCACTTAAGACATTATAAAAAAGCTAAAATAGGTCTAGTAAAATTCGCACGGTTTTCGAGATATTTGAACTTTTAATCGGATTTTTTGTCATTTTTCCTTATGTCCATGTTACGAAAAACCCTTAATTTCAGCGGATGACTCGTGGTCACACCAGTTTGTCACCCCAGTGCTATTCGCTTTAGTCGGTTATTCGTCAGAAATAATTTTTATTCCGCAAAAGTAGGTAGGTTAGGTTCGTTAGGTATCTTAAGATGCCCGAAGGGCAAATCGCTCAGAAATAGGAGCCCTGCCATAGGCAGGGCTCCGTCGAAAGGTACTGGGGTGACAAACTGGGGTGACCACGAGTCTGCACCCTTAATTTCATGTATTAATTCATATTTTTTTCACTTTTTTCTTGCATGGTTAGAATCCCTATGAACTAAGGAAGTTTTTAAAGCTACATGCCAAGTTTTTTCATGACAACTTTTTGAGTAAACTCACTAAGTTACTTTTTCCATACTAAGAAATCCCCGCGTTTGTTTTTCACGTAGTATGGAAAAACAAACTTTGTGCGTTTACTCAAAAAGTTGTCATGAAAAAAAACTGGGCATGTAGCTTTTAAAACTTCCTTAGTTCATAGTGATTCTAACCATGCAAAAAACAACGAAAAAAAAATTGAATTAATACATGAACTTAGGGGTTTTTCGTAACACGGACAAACGGAAAAATTACAAAAAATCCGATTAAAATGACCAATAAGTATCTCTAAAACCGTGCGACTTTTACTAGACCTATTTTAGCTTTTTCATAACGTCCTAAGTGCCCTC
>OX438771.1:13957923-14113857 GCA_949316455.1 Acleris holmiana | reverse complement strand
TTCTCGGTAACGCCAGGAAAACTGAGTAATAATCACCGACATAAAGCCCAATAGTTCGGCCATTTTAGTTAAATGTATACACGAGGTCGTCGATAGAGACAGAGATTATCATATCAGATAAGCTGGTGGAGCAAGCTAAGAGTCTGGCTCTAGCGGGATTATGCTCATAACCTATACATTTATATGAAATATTTATTTATCTACACTTACAGTATGAACATAAAGCAAGGAAGTTTTCTCAAGTACGAATTGTATACCATTTAACCTTGTTGCATAAAAACCCTACAAAAGCATTTATAAATTAATATTTCCCATTTTTGTCTTAAAAAAATATTTGATTTCAACTAAACCATAGTAGACAGAGCAGTAAAAAGGTTCAGTTTTCGCTTTTAACTTTAAAACATTATTGGTAAGGTTAATCGGGCCACTTATGTTTTTTTATCACAAATGTACTTTCCGTAATTAAAATTATACATGAACAGTGTTTCACAATCTTATCTCAATCTTTATTTATTATAATATTATAGCCATTTTACATAATTATATTCTATCCTAATTAATATTAAGTACAGCTGCCAAACTACATTTGAATAAACTAGGTGCCGTAAATGCAGTGTAAGCTCCCATAACTAATTTTATAAAATTATAATTTGGATTTATACGAAGCCAAAAAATATTAAAAAAATACAACTCAACGGAGGGCCTAATATAAAATAAACAACGGCATTAGGCAGAATTAGGGGCCTACAAAGTCGCATAACGCTAACGTTATGATTTTCGAAAACCGAAGATATATATGGAGCTTACGTCAATCACAATTCGTCCGTTTTCGTAAATCTCTAACGTTAGCGTTTTGCAACTTGTCTAGGTCTGCCTAATGCAGTGGTTTAATTAAAATTAAGCCCTTCGTTGAGTTAGCAAATAGGTATATCTGTGTACTCTTTACACGCTCTTAATAAAATACAGACTAAGCTTAAACTAGTGAAACAATTAAATATACGTATGACGAAATATCAGAACAAACTTGCGTTATCGCGACAGCTAGCACTATCCATCCAACATCTTGAATGTAACCAGGTTATTTCATGAAAATGCTGATCATACAAATGAATGAACATACAGTAAATGAGTCGGCACATTATTTTTAGAACAATATTTATTTGTTTTTTCTTGTATTGTTGAAATAAGCTTAATAAAATAAATAGTATTTATAACGGGGATGTCTGGACGCGGGCGCCGTGCTGCCGGTCGGTGCCGAAGTCTATCCCAGGCCGTGGTCTTCGAAGAAGCCCTGAGGAGTCTCCTCCTGTAACAAGCGTCATCACTGAGCCAGGGTCGCTCGTGGCCGTGTTAGACCGAGCTATCGCTCTTTGGCGGGACGGAAACAACAGATCAGAAGTAAAAAACTAATTTTACAAAATAAATACGTGAGCAACAGCTTGACAGCTATAAGTTTAATATCGGTCTCCACTGTCATATAAGTAATTAAAAAAGAAACTAATTTCTGTGGCGACTACAGTTTTAAGATTTACCTGCGTTCGTGGCAGAATAATCAGTCGATCCGGCAATTTTATAAATAATCACATCAATGTTACTAACGTGTGAAAACGTCTTTATAATTCTATCATTAAAATATAGAGTAAAACGGTATCGTCTTAGGTCGTCCCATTCGTTTTTTGTAAAGTTCTTAACTCGCAAACAGAATGAGACGAGTTAAGAACTTGACAAAAAACGAATGGGACGACCCAAGACGATACCAGTAAAACGTAAAAAAAATGATATTGTGCACTGAAAAAGTAATCGATAATGTTCATCTTCATATTTTTAGTGTATCTTCAGTTGTAAAAATATGGTAGACATTATCATTAATCAGTATTAATGATAATGTCTATCATGGAGTCAGTACTCCAAAATAAATTATTGATCGAATGTATATTTCTGACATGGGAACCGATTTTTGACTTTCGAGCGTTCGAAAGTTTCAATCGAAAGTAACCAAAACAATAAAATGGTATTTTTGACTTGCGAGCGATAGAAAATATGAACACGAGTGGTCCGTGGCATTCGTTTTGAATTCTATCAATAGAAAGTATCATTTGACATCTGTCAAACCTGTTAATATAATACTAAAACAATTCATATTGTTATAATACTTATGGCAAAATTAGCGACATAAAATAAAATATTACAATAGGTATGGCAAGTCTGGAGGAGTATTTAATTTTAGTAAATAATAATGAAGAGGAAGAAGATGAATTTGTGCCTGCGCAACCGCCGCGTTCTCGGCAAGCGGAATTAGGAAACGAGCCATTTCTCGAAAGCGAAAATAAATTTAAGAAGAATTACAGATTAAGTAAAAGCCTATGCAGATATTTAATTCATAAGTTAAGGCCGTTTGTCTCGGATGTTCAACGACCATGTGATTTAAGTATTAACGCAAAGGTAAGTTAATTAGTTTTGTGTGATTATTATGGATACAAAATAAAGTTTTTGCAATTATGTTACAAAACAATTGCATGATCTAACCAGTTACTATTATCTAGAAAGAAAGAAAGAAACCTAGCAATGACATAGACATCCACAGACGAGGAAGCGTTTCATTTAACCTAAATTTATAACCAGTCAAGAATTTGTAAAATAGCGTAATAAATCTCACTCGCACTTAAATAATAATTAACTTGTTATAATTTCAACTTTTGATAGTTTCACACATTTATTCGCATTCAAAATATGAATTACAAAAAACCGGCAAAACATCGACTTACTGCGTATAATGAAACGCGTTCCAACTTAACAGTACTATTTAGTCAATCCCTCAGTTTCGAGTGAGAATCTCAAAAATATGGAATTTGGTACCATTCGAAAATAAAGCGTGAAAGATTGTCGCATTCGAATATTTTCTACTGCTGGGTTTTGAAATCGAACGCTCTAAAGTCAAAAATCGGTTCCCTGATTCGTGATATTGCGTGACCTATAACTCCCTGTAGAATACGAATAAAACCTCTGGACACATACAACAATATTTATTCAGGATGGAATTATATTATCATGATACAACTAATGGGTGGCCAACATTTTATTAACATAATGTATCAGCAATTGGGAAACCTATTTCATTTTTTTTTATTCCACTAGTTTACAATTATAGTTGGCTTAAACTTAACGTTAAGTTTCATTGGGGTAAACCTGATATAATTAACACAAGGTCAATACCGTGCACAGTAAGTCTTGTTTATTAACAGCCATAGACAATATATTCACACTGAGTTTTTTAAGCATTTCACTTGACGCTATTTGTCTAGAATCATCGTGTGCAGCGTGTGTGCGTATAGGCGTCGTGCGCAGCGAAATGATTAAGGGCTATTAATAAAATAGACGTGTACTGTGGATTAAGAACTAATCCAAAGTTATTACTTTTTAACATTCTTGCTTCTAAAATCGATGTTTCTGTTCTTTAACTAGATAGAAAATTGTTAATAAAAAGGTTACTTACCTTCAACTTAAAACTAAACCGAAATACAATTGCTTAGGGCAAATAATTATAATAACATTAATTTTAAAGTATTTTCCAAATTATTCTCATACTTTTAGGAAATATTAGTTAGTTAAAACGTCAAATAATGTGGCCAAGATAAATTACCTACTTTCTCGTGTAATAACGAACTTGAAAAACATTTGGTAGTCAATTAATTCACACGATCAATTATACCTATTTGTAAAGAATTAAGTTGGTCAGCCACACATTACTAACTTTTTTTTACCATAGGTTTAAAATTATTCACTGAATAGATGAAAAAAAATCGACGTTATACAATAATGTTACCTGACATAAAGTCTGTGTCAATTGAAATGGGCAAAGATGTAAACGGAACCAATTTACCATTATTACTCTATAATCACAGACTTTTAAATATCAAGTGAGGTCTTCTTAATGTTTTTACACTTAATATTATAATTGCTTGCTTTCATATTAAGTTTAAGACTAAACAACTATTGAGTATTCGTTTTTGTAAAACATGCTCTAAACTTTTCAAGGGTATGTGTCAAATAGGACTAATTTTTGTGTACATCTTTGTCCATTTCCATTGACACAGAGTTTAGTAGTAGCGGCGTGTTTCCCGTATTGTATTTTCTTTCTAATGCTTTCTAAATAATCTTCATCTGGCACGTCACAAAAAAACAGTGTCTCGTAATAAGAAAAAAAGGCGACGCTAAAACTATCATAATATTATTAATAAGGACACCAATTTGAAAACAAAGGATAAATTCTTTCATATGAGATATTCATTGTAAATAATAATATGTAAGTACATGCTAAAAAAACAAATATAAAAAAATCTAACCAATAAACATAACGAAGTCTTTTAAATTTCCCAACAATGTAAGTAATAAAGTACAACTACGTATCATGTAGGTATAGTCGAGTTCTCAAAAATGTGTACACTTTGAACCTTATCTCATTAAAATATTGTGCAAAAGTGTATACTTACATGTTTAAGAACTCGACTGTAGATTATACTAATAATTAAGAAAAAAAACATTGGTCCTTTTCTTTCCTCTTACCTATCTACCTACCTACATTAGAAAGTCTTGATAAAGATATGATATGACTGATCAAATCACAACTAGAGGTAGACTACATAAGTCAGTTAGTCTTTGAGACTGAATTGTGCGTTCTACTTATTTCCAGTCTATTGTCAGACCATGGTCTGAACCAGTGGTAAGGACATTAGGCGATTTTTGTCTGCCCGTTCTGAAATACTGTCACACACTAGGAATTGTCGACATAACATAATTCGGCGATATCGAAGATGGACGCCGTGGCGCGAAACTATTACTGTGCAACAGAACACCGATTGGTTTGCGAGTTTCCATTTACGCGGAACTGTCGGGTGTCAACACGGGCCACACACTTACTGATCACATAAAATGACATTTAAAGCTTACGAAAAAACTAAAAATGGATACGATTAACTGTATATGTAATAGAAATGAAAACCATTTTTGATTGTTTCACATTTTCGACATAAAATTCAGAATTCTAGATTACCTACCGGTTGCATAGCAACAAGTTTAACATTTACAACCTGCCATTGCTTTCCATCTGTTTTTATAACGTTTATGATGGTGACCACCACACCACGACTACACCAGTTATTAAAAACACAAAATATTTCTCAAATCAGAAAATCAATGAAACAAAGAAGTATAAAAAACAACAATTTTACCTCTGTAAACTATTTTACGTGCCTTTACACGTATTAATATACAACGTGTATACGCATAGAAATCTTAACAGTAAGTATACAGATTACAACATACTAGAACTGCTAGAACACCCATATTAAAATGAGTTCGACTCAATTAATAACACATACATATACGATATGCTACTGAATCAGTCTCACCTGGAACCAAACGTCTGATGGAATTCAGAATATTTTACCCAGCTCTTGTACTGGCCGACCCGATGTGC
Source organism: Acleris holmiana (assembly GCA_949316455.1). Classification (NCBI taxonomy): domain Eukaryota; kingdom Metazoa; phylum Arthropoda; class Insecta; order Lepidoptera; family Tortricidae; genus Acleris; species Acleris holmiana. Next base: position 14,108,381 of record OX438771.1, on the reverse strand, counting down.
GGTAACTAATTACGCAAAGTGTCAACCGTGAAAGAAAAAAGTAGGGTCGCATGAGCTCTAGTATGTCAGCAAAAACCAGAACTTAAGATTAATTCAAAGTAGAAAAAAAAATGTATTAAGCTTAGCTTTCACGAGTTCTAACGTCATAAATTGCTCTAGCGTTGGCCTGAAGTCCTGGTTTTTGGTATACTCTGTTTGAAGTTTGTCTGTATAATCTTTGGCAATTCCTTTGTGTCAGTGACGGAAGGACGAGGGAGGTTCTCGAAGAGTTGGCGCCGTCTCAGAGGAGCCCCACCTCACGCAGCGCTGCATCCACGGTCTCGTCCTATTCATGACACAATCCTTTTTGTCAGGCTAGGCTTGTATTGTATATATGTACTGAGCAACATGTTGCCCTTTCATCTTTAAGATCGATAGGACGCAACAATTTTATAATTAAAATCCATTGGTGCACGAGCCACAAATTATGACTTACTTTTTTGGCAGGATTATTTCAAAATTGCAGCCTAATCGTTTTCCATTCCGTGTAATAAGAGTTTTTTTTTTCAGGGAAACCTTGCACGATCATTGCAAAAAGTCTCGCTTCCCCTTAATCTAATGATCTGCAATAGAATGTCAGTAGAAACAATACTTTAACCTTTGGGTTAAATTATTGTCGGTCGGCCGATTCAGGTTTTTAAAGAGCTAATTTCAAAAATATGTGGCTACAACCTTATCTCTTTGTAATTACTGTAATAGTAAAAAACGGAACACGCATTTTATCAAGTAATAGGTACTGGTTACTTCTTTAGCTTTGGACATTTCTCAAACTATTATCCAAACTTTCAGTATTTAAACCATAAGCACCTTTAAGTTAGAAGCTATGAAAAATACAGAATTTAAATATTATAACTTGAACAAAATCTGTGCAGACAAAAATGTATTTCGAATTATTAATTTAATATACTATCTTACACCTTACTTGCACATTAAAATATTTTGCAAGTTTATCACGGCCTACAAAACATAGCATGCTGTTAACCACAATTCGAAAAGCGCTGGGTTATTGTGATCAACTGTTATACAACCACCAGATTACGGAATTTAGGGACACCGTAGCATGAGAATACTCAATGTTTATATTAAAAAAATACCTTTTTAACACTTTCACCACCAATGACTCAAGGCGTTCGTCATGAATAAATAGAAACGAGTAAAATGTGCATTTCGAACTTTTTCACCAGCTATAAAACTAAATAATAGGCTGGATATCTTTACATATTAATGTCACTAAGATGACTAAGTAATCAATAGTTGCATAATAAAAATCCAAACCTTATTCCCAAAGGACAATGGGCAAATTTGTATGGACACTGTTCCCCCCACCAACAGTAACGGGATGCATGTCTATATGTTTATAAGGACCCAAAAAAAGACAAAATACTTATTTTAGTAGCAAAATCAATGGGATTTTTTTAATGAAAACAAGGGCCAAATAAGGCAAATCATCCATATATGTGTTAATTTTCAAACAAATTCCATACGATACGATTATGGTTTTCCAAGAAAACCCCATACATCTGGTGATCGTCTCCATAGTAAAAATACATAATGTTGCTGAGATCTATTAAATGAGACATGTTTCATTTCTGTTGGTGGGGGGGGGGGACATTTCTGCCCATGGTCCTTTGATAAAAAAGTTATAATTTGTGTGATAAATCCCGTCACAAGACAATAACCGAAATTTGTGATCCTTATAATGATACTCATGCTACGGCGAGGGCAAGGTGCATGCAAGAAAACATAGTTTTAGTTGGAACCATTGTATTTCGACATCCCATTACAGTAAATGCATTAACAGCCAGAACTTTACATACACGACACTGTTTTACCGTGAGAAAATGATTTATAGGTAGCATTATAAGAAGATAAACAACTGTATAGAAACTTCAGACACTTGCACTATTCTCCTCGCATCCTATTTTTCGCTCTATTTAAGACACGGCTCAAAGCCCTTTTTGAAAAAAAAAAACGTCACAAAAAAGTGCTCCATTTTATAAATAACTCCGTACAAACTTGCACTGCTTTGGAATTTGAGCATAAGGTTAGTAGGTACTCATTTATTAAAGTAATAAAGTGTTGTTCAGCGCCTATTGAGCGTAAATGAAAACACCAATATTAAACTGTAGTTTCTAAGAGTAGCGTGTATAGGAAATCGATGAGGGTAAGTCTGTATAATTTACAAATGGTTTAAACATCGGTGTCTTTTTAAAGTATTTTATATCCCAGTAAAACAGTGTACCAATATTCAATAATATAAAACAAACTACACAAATATAAAGCGACAGACGCACATATACTACTCCTTATTACATCAATGATAACTTTTCCAAATAAATGTAAGTAATCCGATACAATATAAACAGTCTCCAAATTATTTATTTTATTTTTATTAACGAAGATAATGATTAGTTCCAATATATTGAATGAATCGTGAAAGATGCCACAGAATATAAATATAAAAAGATGTGCCACGTGCGTTTCAAGTACAATAATTTATTATTTTAACACTAATTAATTGCATAAGGTGTATTTGATTAAAACATTCACCGCTCAAGACGCAGACGGTGCGTCAAAATTACATACTGGTCATGAGCGCTGTATGTGTTAAGGAGTTAGTGAATGGATTTGACGCTTTGCATGGTTTGATCCGAATAATAAAAATACTTTTAAAAATAATAGAGGCATGCTATATAATAAATAAAGAAAAGGTAAAGCGCAAGCATGAGGGGTCTACGAAATACAGACTGAGGGTAGCATAGTGTAGCGGCCGCCAGGCCGGTCAGTGCAACAGTCCATCGTTCAGGTCCTGGCGCGCATGCGTATGGCACAAAGGGAACATCAGTGCAGGGTAAGGGACGGCTTGCTGCCGGACTGACTCATATGACTTGTGCACAAGACACAAAGTAACTACAAATGGCGGAGTTATTGACTTCTGTCATACGAGGGCTGATTGGAAAGTTCGCGGCCTGAACATTAAAAAAAGTATATTTAAAAAAAAAACTGCCGCCATTTTGAACTGTCATTATTCAGTTTTCATCCCGCGAATTTTTAATTGGAAGGCAATATTTTATATAAATTTTACGTCTGATTTAAAAATACGTGTAAACAGATTTTTCATAATGGACAATTTGGAGCAACGTGCTGTAATTAAATATCTTCATAAAAAAGGATTGACTCCGAAACAAATTTATGAAGATATGCAGTGTTCATTGGGGCAATCCTGTCCATCATATACGATGGTAAAAAAGTGGGCAGCTGAATTCAAGCGGGGACGAGTCAGTATCGCAGATGACCCTCGTCCCGGAAGGCCAACCACTGCGACCAATCCACATAATGTGACAATTATATGCGACATGAAAGACCGACGATTAAAAGTAAGAGAAATAGCGGACATCGTGGGCATATCCTATGAAAGAACCCAAAACATTATAGTCAACGAATTAGATTTTTCGAAGGTGTCGGCGAGATGGGTTCCAAAGCTCCTTTCAGTGGAACAAAAAATCACTCGTCCAACAATTTCACGCGACTGTCTAGACCTGTATGAAGCTGACCCTCAAGACTTTTTGGACAGATATGTTACTATGGATGAGACATGGGTCCACCACTACACGCCCGAGACTAAACAGCAATCGAAGCAGTGGGTTCGTGCTGGATCTCCGCCTCCCAAAAAGGCAAAGGCCATTTTGTCGGCGAATAAAGTCATGGCATCAGTCTTCTGGGACGCAAAGGGAGTAATAATGGTTGACTATCTCCAGAAAGGTAAAACTATAAACTCGGACTATTATTGCGAACTGTTACGGCGATTACGAGAGGAACTGAAAGTAAAAAGACCTGGATTGCTGACAAAAAAAGTTCTCTTTCACCAGGACAATGCACGTGTGCACACGTCACTAAAATCGATGGCAGAAATTCACAACTGCGGGTTTGAATTATTGCCCCATCCGCCTTATTCGCCTGATTTGGCACCGTCGGACTTTCACCTATTTCCAAACTTAAAAAAACACATGGGTGGTAAGAAATTTTTGACCAACGACGAGGTCCAAGCTGAAGTGGACACCTATTTTGAAGACCTGGAGGAAAGTTTCTTCAAAAGTGGTGTATTGGCTTTGGAATCCAGATGGAATAAGTGCAAAAACCTCGACGGGGACTACGTAGAGAAATAAAAATATAAAAAACCAACTAAGGATTTGATTTCATACTTAGGCCGCGAACTTTTCAATCACCCCTTGTACATAACACTTTGTATCGATACTAGGTACAATATGTTTCTTTCTTGATTAAATCGAATGAAATTTGCTCAAGTCTTCGAACCCAATGCTTTACGAGCATGACCATAGAATAAAGATATTTGATAAGTTTAAAATACTTATTATAAGTTAATTAGTTAGTCTTGAGTCAGTCCGGCATCGCTTAGCCGAGGGTCACTCCACCATGCCGTCAGTATTACATGGTATTACGCTCAGACAAACATTTGGGCAAAAAAAAATAATATCTGGGCTGTATGAAAGATCTGAAATCTTTGAAGTGAAGAATTTTTCACGCAACCCTCGATATATAAAATTAAATGCCGCAAGTATTGGGAAAGGTTGTAAAACGGTTTACTCTGTGTAGTGTAGGTGGAGTTATAAGTAAATTTAAGCTTAACAAATACATTTTATACCAACAATATGTTCTTTGATTAATATTTTTTTTTATAACCTATACTTATTTATTTATATTATCTTTCTTCTTATGTTATTTCATAGGCACTAAAACCTTCTCACTACAATAATAATATATTGTTTAATGTTATTGGACAATAATTTTATACCCAAGCTGACTAAAGTTTTAATATGATTGGTTATGAATTATTTTAACTTTTAGTGATATGTAATGTGCAGTGAATGGAATGTGCTGAGAATATTTACTGAAAACTTTAGACAAGGAAAGAACACAGAAAATAAAAATTAAATTTTCTGCCAACTCGTGAACCTAAGCGACGTCCCAAAAATTAATTTAGAAATGAAAATGATTTATATGGAAAATCAAACGATCGTATTTCGTCGGATAAGTTCGTATTTATCTTGGGTTTGAAGTTAGGGACAGTTTTAGTACTGAGAAAGCAAAACTATTAGGAACTTCTCTAACAAAGTATAACGTCGTTTAATTATTCACGACATCTGTATATTCTGTTTCAACTTGTCCTGTAACTATGTAATGTATGTAATGCCGGAGCACGGAAGTCGGAACCAATTTCTACGCTTCCTCATTTTACCACGACCTTTTGAGAAGAGGGTTGTTGTGTCTAGGCTATGTCATTTATACATCAGTCTGTTGTCGCCCGGGGCTCAAACGCGTCGACCAATTTCAATGCGTATTTTATGTGGAAACTTGTATTCAGCACGTTTTTTTAAACGTGGGTTCTCATAGGTTTTCAAATCTATACAGTTCATTTACATACACTGATATTAAGCCGAAAATGAAAACTAAATCGCGATAAAATATAGGAATTCAGGTGAAACAATGCAATGCTAATTCCATGTCTAAAGTTCGTGTAAACAAAAATAATTCATTCCAATCACACGTATTTTTACTATAAATTAGATATTCAGGCAAAATTATTGATATCTATGCCATATTCGTGGTCTCACTTGTATTGAAAATTTACTTCTACCAAGTATATACTAAAAATAATTGTCAAATTGCGGCCGCTTACTTTGTAAACCGCAGTCAATGTGCCTTAAGACACTTATTAAACTGTAAGAATAGTGAAACATATAAAAAAATAGTAAGATAATATAGAAAAGGCAGTGCTCCTAACTATAAGTGTTTAACGACTATAAAGGCACTACCGAGGCCACTGTCCTATTTACTGGTCCACTTTATGAACTATTTTAAACTCTTTATTATTACGCCTACATATTATATCCGAAAGACAGGAGACTACATACAAATTGTGACCTTTCAGTGATAAAGAACTATATAGGAATGTCAATACAGACTAGTTTACAACAACCATATTCATAGACACACAAACAAACCTAATCTAAAACTATATGCCATAGAATCTAAGATATGAGATTTTCAAATAACTTAATATTACTGATGTGTATAGCAAGGCTGGATTATGTTCCCAAACTGCATAACTAACGCAACATTTATTTAGAGAATATCAGATTCGTTAATAATATTAACAAATGAATGAGCAACCTTTTACCCGCATTAAAACCCTACGAGATTTCGAAACACCTAATAACCGTCTTACCATAGTTGTTGTCACATTTACCTTGCCATGCCCTGCCAGAATGACCTACAATTTCCATAAATAAATTGTTTATATATTTTTTATTTCAATAGGGTTATATTGAAAGGTGTGATCAGTCCCTGGCTTCCACCGAAACCCATTCCCCGTATAACTTCACTAATAGAAATGGCCTTCAAAAGGTTTCTGATACTGAATTCTTGCTAGTATTCATAAAGAGAACGCTACTACAAGCAACATTGTGTGTGGTAATGTGCAAACAACTATAGCAAGGAGGTTCACACGAGCTCATTGTCCTGGCTACTTACCTCCTGCAGCAGATCCTGCGCGGCGATGGCCTTGAGCACGTTCTTCTTGCTGGTCTCCTGCAGCTCTCCGCCGAGTACCAGCTCGTCGAGGATGAAGTACGCCTTCTCGAAGTTGAAGATTATGTCCAGTTCGCACACCTGACGCAATAAAATGATCAAGGCCTAGATTCCTCTTTTTTTTGCTTTTTTTGCATACCTATCGTAATCATATTGTTGACGTTATGGTAGCTCTTATTTCTTGAAATGAGTTACATTAAGAGCAATATTAGAAGCCAGTTCGGCTAAAACCATTTGGTTAGAGCCCCAAACAATAAGGTTTAAACTGTAATCTGTAATGTTAGACTCAAATATTATTAGAAATATCAAACTATTTTTTTCCTATATGGGTGAATTGTAAAAATATTGTGCATAATTAAGTACCTAATTGATGTCAAAATTTAATTGAAACAAATTAGTTTCCCTTTGTGTAACAAAGAAAAAATAATTGCGATTGTATGATTAATTTTCGCTACACAAAGATATTTTTTTTTGTTTCAATTAAACTTTGACATCAGTTAGGTCCTTAACTATGTACAATATTTTTGCAATTCACCCATATAACCCAGCGGGCCGGGCCTCTTATCGATGTGGATTAATATGGATAAAGGACTCATCACTTACATACTTATCAGAAAGTGCCAGAATACACGTTTTATCCACCATAATAGGTAGACTCGACTGTAATGGTCCACTGGACAGTGTTCTGTCCTGGTCTTGTGTGCAAAATGCACGAAATGGAAATGTTTATCTGGTCGTCACCGTCACTACCCTAACTCCAAGTGACTACTTTTATACTAAAAATAATGCACTGCTAGCGCAACAACACGTAATGATTGTAACTGTTAAATACACCGCCCTTGACCGTAGTTTGTACGGCCATGACGCACCGTATGCGTCATGGACCCTAAAAGGGGTAGCCGATTCAGCTACCCTGTTTGTAATTCGTATAAATTTATGACAAATAAGTATCATTCGCATCATGCAGGCTGAAAGGTATTTACAAACACTAAGATTAAGAATGAATAGACCAAACACTAGCCTTTGGCATACACTTTTCTTATTTTTTCCAATCACATAGCCTGGATTAAATTAGAGTAGCTGGAAGTCCTTAACTAAAAGGGATAAGTTGAGTTGAGGGATAAATCTTTGGAACATTGGAACAGCTGAGTGTATAAAAGGGGTACCTAATTGCACATAACTCATCTTTAGAATTATAGTGACCTAATCCAAATATTTTGAATTTCGATTTAGGTTTCTATAGTAGTAAATTTATGACTCAAAATCGAAAGCTGAAAATGTTTGAATTAGGTCACTTTAATTCTAAAAGTGCGATAAGTCTTACAAGGTTGAGGTCTATCTGTAACAACCCCATCTATTCAAAACGAGATAAGATAAGTATATCTATCTAGATGCAGAATAGTAGATTCACTGTAATCTCAGGTACATACGCTGCCAAAATATTTGTCTAGGAGTTCCACATAGCGATGGATCAGCTCAAGTGTTAGCAGCTCATTATCTTCCTGCTCCATGGCACAGCAGAAGTATAGAGACGCATATCTGAAATAAAAGAAACAAACCCTAATAAGGTTCAGTGACACTTAAAGAGCAGCGGAAAAAAAAGAACAGCCTGAATAAGTTTTAATTTTATTAAATCTTTAAATACAAAGTACCTAAAATAAAACTAAGTCTCCTTTAACAATTTCAGCACTATCGGGTATTCTATGATGTTGTTCCCACGCCGCACGACCCGACGTCTGGGGTACACAATACTATACTATCCGCAAAACTATCTGGCAGGTCAGGTCATAAATCATCGGAATTATGCTATCTCTTTCACACCTGCACGGCTTATGGAGCGGGCCGAGCAGCAATAGGGCAGGTAGCGTTACGCATAAAAAGGAATGTCGATAAAGTAATGAAACAAAGAATATAAATTACGTGGTGTTTTATATAACAGTATTGTATAGTTACTATCGAAATATAAATAGGTAACTATTGACATAAAGTATTACAATAAAATAATAAGGAGGTATAACAAAATAAATAACTAAACAAGGAAAATACTAGTACTAATATTACTAAATATTACTATTACTAGTAATACTATTCTTCATCGTCTTTAAACATTTAAACATTTAGTATTATACATTAGAGAACTTTAAAAACAATATCAATAACATTTCAAAATATAATTATTATATCGACGATTACATTATAAGTTATCGACATGTTACACCCCTAACGGTAGCCGACGTTTATTGCCCTACCGGCCAGATAGTTTCACAACCTGTTTTAGCTCTACCAGCGCCCAGGGCACGATTTCTACGGCGCCCCCTATTTGCTATTCAATCCCATATAAAAAGGCGCCCCTTTATATCTGACGCCCCACCCAAACGACACTACTGCCTAAACCCACTAATTTAACAGATCTGCTGGTCTATTAAATTTTATACTTTGTGTGTAGCATCTCATAGGTTATGTTATAACATTTGTTCTATTTTCATTTTTACTAATAAATAACAGAACCACATGTATAGACATTAATCCTACACCATCACAAACTATTCTTTGGTGAACAGTAAATTATCACGGACATTGTTGGATATTTTAAAATTATTTATTTATTAACATCATTGCCGAAGTAAAGTACCTAGTCGGTTTTATGTACTTTACAGCTTTGACTGGTTAGTGTGGCTCTAAATACATGTTTTAACATTGAAATCAACATACATTGTAATTTGTAACACAATGTACAGTCAATCTCATAAGAAGCTGTTCATGTGAATTGTGTAATGAAGATTAACCATACAATTGTACGTTTATTGTATTTTGAGACACTGATGATATTAAATTGAATCAATGTAAATTGACTGTTAGTTCATACATTTTGACAACACTCTTAGTGTCCTAAGTGGTTAAAACTGTATGGTGAAATTGGTACTTAGGTTTACCCAGGCTCATTTGAAACATTGATATAGCATTCTGAAATCACATTTCTCACAGAGCAACTGAGGTCTTAAGTTTAATTGATTGATTGATTGATTCACAATGTTGTTAAAAATTCAAAATAATGGAAAATTACATATACCTATTACTATTACACATAAGTATGTAATATCGTCACAACTTTGAAAAAACCTCATATCTCTTATTTCGTGATGTACAATTTTAAACTTAAAAATGAAGAGATATAAGCAAAGAGCGGAATTCTTCATAGCAAAAATCAAACTGTCAGAGGGATTGACCTAACGGTTTTATCGACTTATGGATAAATATTTGTCACTTAACGAAACAAAGTTAAAGTGATGAAATCAGGCTTTTGGATATACATACAAACAAATTAACGTTGTCCCTAATTAGCTGACCGCCACTGTATTTTAGTATAATAGTAAAGAATAAAACAGAAAATACTTTTTTTTTAATTTTCTATATGAAACTTATCATTAAAAATTAAAAACAAATATTGCTAAGAGTAGGTAACTAATCTTCATTCAAAATAACAAAGTCGAAATCTAAATCTGTACTAAATATGTTTTCTTCATCTTCCCTGTAGTAAAAGAAAATAGTCATTATTTTTTCAACATTGTCACCTTTCAAATTACTCCTTTTTTCATTGTAGATCCATTTATAAGATGAAAACGGGCGTTCTACCTCAGTTGAAGTAACAGGAGCATATTTGTAGTACTTGATAACGGTGTTTTGGCTGTAATCACTTTTTTCTATAAAATCAGCATATTTGCGTATCATGTCGTAGTCCGGAATTCTATCTAGTACTTTTTCAAGTTTTATTTGCACTGTCTGAGATCCACACCAATTTAGAATACTTCTCACCTGGTCAAGTATTAGAAGAGAGTCTAATAAGGATAGACAGGATGTTTGTAATTTGATTATTGCGTCAGGTAAAATGCCATAAATTTCCTTTTATGTACAACAGATCATTTCTCAAATTATTGTGCTTAAGTACTCTTTTAGCTTCTCTTATTGCAGCCGACTCTTTTGAATTTAAGTTTGAAATTACTTTTGTAATACATTCCAAATTTTCTGCATAATATATAGCTGCATTAAGCCATGTGCCCCACCTAGTTATAATAGGTTTTGGAGGCAATGGTACGGATGGACAAATTTGTTTGAATAAGCGGACTCTATGTGGAGACTTTAGAAATATATTTTTTACGTTGTTTATTAAGGCGTCAACACTTTTATATTGAGATCGTATGTGCTCGCAGACTCTATGTAATCCATGTGCCAGACATGTAACATGTAGTAGATTTGGAAATGTAGCTTTTAAGATTTTACCAGCCTTTAGCATGTACGCGGCACTATCAGTGCTCAAAACAAGGACATTTCTAACATGCTCATTATATGAATGGTGCCAAATAAACTGCAATTGCTTTTTTAAGTATTCGGCCATTGAGTTACCATCAACTTTTTCAAAAAATTTACTTCCGATTAAGTAAGATTTGCAACAAGAATTTTTCTTTAGTTCTCTTACAATCAAATTAGTGACACTTTTGCCCATCCTATTTAATGTTTCGTCGACTGTTATCCATATATATTTTCCTATCAGGTTCTTGCGTATGTCTTGAACTGTTTGTTGGTAAACTATATCTAAGTATACTTTTCTCAGCAATGATTCATCAGGAAGTGATTTTGATGTACAGGAACAACAAATATATTTTTGGAAAAAATTTATAAACTGTGGATTGTTAATCTTTTTCCATGGAATATTGCACGAAACTAAAAATATGATTAAATCTATATAGAATGTGTCTGAACTCGTACTTTTTGAGCATTGCGGCAAATGAGTTTTACTCACTAAATGACTTTAAACACAATGTTTCTTTAGCTGATGTAAATGAATGTCACATTTAGAGAATCAGAAGAATTCAAGAATCTTTCTGTATCCATTTTTTTATTGTTTTTCTTTTAGGATTCACCATTTTAGTAGCACAGCACGGAAATCATTCATGAAAACTCAAGTGACATAAATGACATATGTGACTCTGACATGATTTACTTTAATATGGAGATGCAAGTTGCTTATCAAAGAGGTCAAATGTTACAGAATAATCTTTTAAGTTGATTATGGATAACTAATGCGATATTATTCCGTAACATCGATAAGTCGATAAAACAGTTAGGTCAATCCCTCTGACAGTTTCATTTTTGCTATGAAGAATTCCGCTCTTTGGATATAAGTTTAAAATCGTACATCACGAAATACAAAATACAAGGTTTTTTCAAAGTTGTGACGATATCTTATTATATTATATTTGTAAATGTTAAAAGTGACTTCCAACATTTTTTCATTAGTTAGTACAAGTGCAATTGTGTGTACCCAAGACACCAATCAGTACATCCAATTTGAGTTAGTAATAATATTATTGGCCACATTTAATTCTAACTAAGTAGAGTTCTGGTATAAAATTTACTTTGTATGAAGTGTGTACCCAAGACACCAGTATATCAAATTCAAGTTAGTAATAATATTATCACCCATATTTAATATATATGTGCACAAAAGGGTATTTTCCAGTGTTATAAGGTACAAATAATATGTTAATATTGAATAAGGTTACCTAATGGGTTGATTAGTAGTTATCAATCACTAATCTTTTTATTATTTTAGTTTTACTTTTATATTTCAAATGTTAATGTCATTCTTCACTTGCATTTAGTTATTGTTTTCAACAATACAATACAAACAATACATGAAGCTTTTAAGTTTTTTTTTTTTTTTTTATATATATCGACGCTTGAAAAGTGTAATGATATAAGCGTCATTTTTTGTGATCAGAAAAATCTGCTGATTTGAATGATATATGTAACTCAATATCACAAAAAATTATGCTTATCCCATTTCGCCTTTCAAGCGTCGATATGTCTTTATTAATGGTAAATAACAAATGATAAGGGCTTGTAGTACTGTTGGGCTTGCAACCTGTCACCAATACTGCGGCAAAAATTTCAGCCTGATTGTGCAAAATGTGTGCAAGAAAGAAAAAAATACTGAACCAAATAAGTAATAAGTGTAATATAATAAGTGCTCAGACACTGAATTTTTGATGCACTCACCTCTTATAAACCACTTTGACATCTTTCCACTCAAGGAAGGAGCACATTTTGGGCTTCCGTGCCAGCACCGTGGTTATCAGTTCCCGGGTAATTTTCTTCTTTAGCTTGTCTGGGTGCGCCACGTACCATTTCTGCAACCGCAGTTTGCCTTGTCGGCTAAACAACAGCATGAATTGCATCTAAAACAATATAAATCAAGTCAAAATTGATTCCTAAGAACAAGAACATGTGAACAGGAAACAAGTGTTGCGAAAATGTAGATATCAAATATTGTAACCATCTTAGTCGCACAAGGATACCTACCATATTATTTAATAGCTCTTGGGGATATAACGCAGTACAGTGAAAATTAATCAATTTATAGTCCAATATATCCTATTCCGCCACACTTAAATAAGTCCAGCATGCATTGCAATACTATTTGCAATAAAATAAAATGAAATAATGCACTACAGGAGAACAAGATAACAGGCGTTTTGACATTTAGGTAAGTAGTGTTGCCATTGCCATGTTCTCAGTTCTGTTCTGGCAGACATACCTTCTAATCTGTGGTTCTGGCTGGTGAAGGCAATGTTTTTTTTATTTTAACGTCATCGACCATAACGTTGTTAAATGTAAATTTAATGAGATGCCTAAATACACGACAATTTTTATTTTTACTATTATAACTCAGTGTAGCTCTGCCTACCCCACTCTGGGAATGAAGGCGTGATGTTATGTATGTAACTATGTATGTAACTCGGTGTCTTCATGGTGCCCTTGTAAGCGAACGTAAAAGCGACGCGATTTTTTGACAGCTAATAGCGAAGCGACGCCTTTGGACTTACAATCTGCGCCAAGTAGCTTATAATTACCACTATGACACTGGAGACTACACGGCGAACAATATTTTGAAGCAAAGAAAAGTGACGGAGTGATGTCACTTATGTTTTTGGTCCCTTTCTTTAGCGTGACCTTGAGATTTTGAGAAAACGTCATTCGAGGTCACTTTTCTTCGCTTCATAATATTGTTCGCCGTGTAGTCTCCAGTGTCATTATAAGCTTCTTGATCTGCGCACTCGTGATTTTTTACTTGTTATAGTCTGCGCACTGTAGAATTGTGGGTCGTTCGTTCTACCGTTTCGTTCGGATTTCATATTTGGGACGAAATTAAGTGGTTCTAAAAACTTACGCAAATGTTTTATACTTTAGCAAAAGCAGATACTTAATTGAATATAAAATAAAAACATATCAAAATCTCATTTCTCTCCTACCTACAGCGAGGGTTCATCAACTTTAATACATTTATATTAATACTAGCGACCCGGCAGCGGCCTCGCCCGCTGCATTTTTTTTTCTTTAATTTCACTTAGGGGTATGAAAAATAGATGTTGGCCGATTCTCAGACCTACCCGATATGCACACAAAATTTCATAAGAATCGGTCGAGCCGTTTCGGAGGAGTATGGGAACGAATATTGTGACACAAGAATTTTAAATATTAGATATAATTTTTATGTTATTCTTATTAAGATGGTTAATTCAGATTATTTTACAATACATAAAAAATAACATAAGTAAACGAAACATAGAGAGAACGCAACATCATGTTGTCAAAAAAAAACTTAATTTCATGGAAATTCATTTTAAAGTTAAACTTGGCCTTGTCCACAAACCGCTGTGATCCCGCGCGTTCTTCGGCCTCTCAGTCTCACAGATTAGAAGGTATCTCTCAGTCTGCCGTAACATCTCAGCGAAGGGGGTCGCGCGCTCAGATAGCGAACGGAAAAATCGATATTTGTTAAAAGAAAAAAAAGTTGTCAGTATTAAGGAAATGAGTAAAAAAATACAGGGAGAAAAGACGCAAATGGCAAAAAAATATTGTCGAAAGAAATTAAAGGAACTAAAGAAAATTCAATAGCTTCTTATAGAAAACTCGACCCCTGAGAGTGGATGTGAAGAAATGCAAGAGCCTCGTATTATACAAGATGATCCCTTAGCTGTCGCAAACCCGCCAACTGAGAAATCTATTACATCTTGTTTCCGATTCTCCGTCGAGCACGTGTACTATTACTTATTCTGTGGTCGAGCCAATATCGCAATAGTTACATAACATGAAATAATAATGAAATATTAATTCACATGTTCACCAAATTAAAAGACCAAATCCCATACCTTGTCGAAGTAAAATGGTCGTCTTTAAAAGCTGGGCATAGTAAAGAAGCGCCCGATGGTGTTGGAGCGGTTGTAAACAGAGCATCTGATAATTATGTAAAATATGAAGGTAATGTTGGGTCTTTTGAAAATTTCGTGCGTATAGTTCAAGAAAATGTTCAGAATGTTGAATGTCTCGTAATACCCCAAGAGGAGATACTTAAAAAAAAGGTTTTGAGTAATATCCCTGGATTTAAAGGTACATCAGGTTGTTTAGTCATTAGATATGCCATGCTGTGTTGCTTTCAGAATACTTAGCTGCTTTATATGTCGAGAAAACTATTTACCCTGCGAACACAATAAACATATTGGGGTTTTGACTACTGGAATCAGTGAAAGTAAAAATGAAACTACAATTGCCCATCAAATTCCACTAATGAACATATCTGGCTTTTTTATTCCAGATCAATATGATGATCCAGATTTACCCAATTATACCTTGGAAAAACAAAGAAATAAGGTTTTACACCGCGACATTAATGCTAACGATTTTCTTTCTACATATCTTTATAAAGGACTTAAAATAAGACTTATACAAGTCTGAATTATAAAGGTTCAATTTAGACTATAATATTATTGATTTTTATTTGGAACACGATAACTGTCGTTTAAAAAAGGCTTTTGCTTAAGTTTAATTAAATTAATATGTTATGCTACCATTAAAAAGAATGTATCTCCGAAGTTCTGTCTTAAAACTAATGTAATAAGAACAAAATTTAGCTCAATTTTTTGTGTCCATTATTAGTTAATACATAATAATAAATGATAATGTTGGTTTCTTATAATTATGTGCGTAACTATCGTGAAGGACGACTATGTTATATTTTTAAGAAGGTGGCAATCTCACTCATTCATTACTTTATATTTACTATAAAATAACCTGAAAAATAAAAAAATAAACTGTTTAATGTGATAAAAGTTTTTTCTATAAAAACTAAACCTTTTTTTAATTTGTGTAAATTCATACATCTTTTTCAGGGCCCTGCATTTACAAATAGTCTGAAATTAGACCTTCCTTTTACCGTCTTTCACTGGTAATTTCCATCCAGTCGAATTTCATTACCATCTTTTCACTGTTCATTTCCATCCAGTCGAATTTCATTACCTTCCATGCCTTCATTACATTCCTTCCTTTTTCTATTATACTAAAAGTACTAAATAAGTGCCTTTCTTTAAATACATAATAAGATGGGTATAGGTACTCAAAATATTAAAAAAAAAGGTCTCGAAAAAAAAAATCTACGTAAATGGCCAAATCCGGACGAAACGGTACAGCGTTCCTGGTGCCTGTGACAGCCGTATTTCAAATATTTTAATCACAAAGTTTACTCACAAGAGAGTTATTTAAAAATAGGCAATTATTTTTTCAAAGTAGGTTTTACCAATTTCGTATTCATAAAAAGTTAACGAAAATAAGGTACCTAATAATTGTTTATATGAGCGGTCACAGGCACCATCCTACAGGATCACCATATCAAACTCTTCACTATAGGGTAGACGAGAAAACAAATACATCCCCACGTTACGTTCAGGGGAGGTACCCTAAAAAATGTTTTTTTTTTTACATTTTATTGTACCCCTTGTTGGCGTGACTACTTAATATGCATGTTCATGCCAAGTTACAGCTTTCTAGCACTAATAGTATCTGCGCTAGGCTGCGGACGGACGGACGGATGGACGGACGGACGGACATGGCGAAACGATGAGGGTTCCTAGTTTGACTACGGAACCCTAAAAAGAGCACTTAAATTACAAGTTACAAGCGTTTGATAAACATACGGTTTTAAGTCCTGGGACCTGAGACCCATAGACAATTGCATTCTCAAGACTGCAATGCAATCCAGACTGCGAAAGCATTGTTAACTGCAAGGACTAAGATGAAATGCCTCTATGTAATTAATTTCACTGGTTGTCTTATCAGCACTGCGGCTTTCACATGACGGCGCGCGATTTATTTCGCCCGCGAGATAGATTACCTGTTTTTTTCTGACCGTTCGGTTCTAATTAGACAATGGCGGGTAGTCTAACTCGCGCACTACACGGCACTAGGTACCTTAGCTTGGTCGGGTATCTGCGATTTATGGATATTATGTTAAACTGGTAGAGTCCGAAACGCAAGTGTTCAGTGCATCTAGTGCTGAAATGCAGACAGCCGCCGGCTTTGCCACGTCCATAAAACAACAAACATTTTAAAGATCTTCTGTTTTTAACCCCCGACGCAAAAAGAGGGGTGTTATAAGTTTGATGTGTAAGTGGGTGTGTGTCTGTCTGTGGCACCGTAGCTCTTAAACGGATGAACCGATTTGGATGCGGTTTTTTTAATTTTAATAAAAACTTAATTTTGAGTTTTTGAGTAAATTTACGGCAAAGCCCACTGCAGCATCCTAAAGTCGAAATCTTGGACTAAGTATATTGGATACCCACTTGAAAAAATCGAAAGTGCCCGTTTTCTTTGCAAAGAGGGTGTAGGTATACATTATTATCCCGAGTTCTGATTCCTACTTATTTTTCTTCACCTTTGTTAATATATTGTGGTCAATTGTAGTGCAAAGAGAAAATAATCCGCCATAATGATATTATTTTATTACATACGTGATGTCATGTCAGTCATGTGCAAGTCAATAGTGTCAATACCATGCCAATATAGTGTTAATGCAGTGTACTGTGGCAGTGTCAATTTGGATTCAAACTTGGTCATGGTCCATTCATGGTCAAATCGTGGCCAAATCATAATCGTCTAAACGTGAAAGTAACTGAGTGTTATATTATTACCTTAAGGTCATCTCGGGCGCAAAAATAAAATTGAATCTAGTTTTTTTTAAACAATGCCTGTCGCAGGACCTTCTACGTTAGTAACTATGCGCCACCATTACTTGGACGGTTACTGCCTTACACTGGATAATTTTTGCTGTTGTGCATCTTTGAGAACTGGTTGTATCATCATTGGTGCTATGGGAATAATACCCACAGCGGCATGCATATATTTTGCAACATCTTATGGAAGTAAACTTCTTATAAAAGAAGGTCTAATTTCAAGTCACTCGCTCTTGATACGCTGCGTGTATACAATACTCGCCCTTGTTGTATTCAGTTGTCACGTCATTTTACTCCAAACCGTAATATTCAAACGTATGGATAAACTTTTTGCTTTGTATCTTTGGGTGATGATCCCATATTTGGCCGTGAGCACTTGTGTGACTTTTATCGTCAGTGTTGAAGTTATTGAATATGGCCATAAAGTTTTTGGTGTCGCTTACCTGGTTATAACATTGTTCTATAACGGTCTACTGATATATTTTTGGATAGTGGTTCAAAGCCATTCAAAGCTGCGGAGGAAAGTAGAGAACGTTATATATATTGATTTATTTGTTATTTAAGTATTGTTAAAAAAAGTATGACTTAAAGTAGAATCATATTAGTGTGTCGTTGAGTACATATCGGATCGCGCTCGAAGCTTTTCGAGCGAAAACATTTGATATTTGATCTTGTTAGAGAGAGTGTAGTGTCGCGTTGTGCGTAATTTGGATTTGCAACTGCTTGTCTCCTTTGAATACTCTGAGCTTGTCTTCGATCACGTCTGTTCAGTACGGTGGGTGGGATGACTCAAGTTAGAACACTAACCTGCGAAACTGTTCATATGTAACACAAATAAATCTTGTCAGTACCTTCAAAGAACATTACCTAGTATGATTCTGTCTATTAAGGCACTAGACAGGGCAAAACTACTTTTGGACAGACAGATCGGTTTATCATTAGCGCTACAATGTAACACGTCACAAAATACCCTAGTATAACAACTCTGTCTTAACCTGCTTATATTGGGTATTTATTTGGTGACAGACTGCATTACTGAAAGGAACTTGTAGGCAATTTAGTTTACACTATATTTTAGTGAAAATAAAGTTCATTTTTAAATGTCTCATAATTGAAAATGGCATTTAAGTGCAAAGGTAATTCAACTTTATTTCGTTGCTTTTACAAAAATCTAAATAAATTTAAATTAAATTTAAATTCCCATTTACAAAAATCTCCCTAATTGATGTATGGTAGGCTTCGCGAGAACATTATCAGATAACTGATAAATTATCAGTTATCACGAAATTGACGTCACGTTGAAAAAATATGGAATGCCACCGCAGTAGGTAGGGCCTGTTTGTTTTGTTTGCTAAGCAGTCGCGAAACAGTTTTATATGTAGGTAGGTAGGTAGGTGGTAGGTATGTATAAACATACGTAAGTAATCGTACGACATCGTATTGTGTCCGATAAGTTTATTTTCGCCTTGCTTTTTTAATAAGCTTATCGCTACGGAAGCTGACTGAGAAAGCAAGATAAATTCAATCTTAAATACAAACTTTTTCGATCAAATACGATGTCATATGTCATATATACTCGTAAAAGTAGAATAATCATATCGACGGTTGAAAGGCAAAACGCTTCACGCGACATTTTTTTTTAATTCTGACACATTTTGTCGCTTGAAGCGTTTTGCGTTTTAACCATCGATATGTAATGAAGTATTTAGTCGATAACGTTTTTACCTATTTATCTTGCTTTCAGTCAGCTATGGTATATTCCCATCGATACGAGTAAGGTAATTGAGATCAAGCCAAGCAAAATAAATACGCACTTAATATACGATGTCATTTTATTGTTCACTGTACTTAGCTTACGTAGATCACAGGCGTTCAGAGTTTTCATGTCGTTTTAGGGTTCTGCCAAAAAACTTCTCGGTACCCTTACTTTGTCCGGCTGTCTGAATTAGTTTCTTCAAGAATAACGTGGCAACAGAGCTGGGATATTGCGTTTTTATTTACAGGAGGGTTTCTTTCTCGATTGAGCGAAAAGAATATTATGACACTGCGGTAAGACTGTCAAACCTAAATACGAGCTGAGTCAAAGGGAAGCCTAACGTAACATCGAACTTTTCTTTAAACTTTGATTCGATTTCTTTGGACCCCGGATAGTAGAAGGTAATCTTAAAAATGTGAAAGTAACTTTGTCTGTCTGTTTGTTACTCTTTCAGGGCTAAAGCTTGAACTCCGAGAAAGGATATAGGGTAGGTAGGTACCTACTTTTTACCTGCGAGTAGCGAGCGATAAACGACTTTTACGCGGACGGGGTAAACAGCCAGCGGAACGGTCATTCTTTGTACTTTTTTGGCAATAAATCAAAAATTACGTCACGAAAAATCAGATTGAGAGCTTTCATATGACACCCCGTTTGCTATAAGCTATAATCAAATCACTTCTTTCACTTTTTACTTCTAGAATATCTAGAAAAGTTATTTCTCATTTTTTTTACTAAAGAAAAAACCCCGATGAATTGAGAACGTCGTCCTTTTTTTAAATCGGTTATGAATCTGGAAAGCACACCATGCTGCCTGGCCACCCACCTTTGTAGGTGAGGCTGGATCGCTCCCACTGTGTGTGAGCCGGCTACGGAGGCCTCCAACGCCTCCGCCCACCTCCTTATTTCCTACTCCTGGGCGGACCTCCTGACGCTCTGTACGTTTACAGCGTCAGGGAGGTCGTCCCACCTTCTCCTCTCGGCCCGGTACTCACCAGGGTGCACGAGCACCCTGGTGAGCACCACCGCAGCAAGCTCCCACGGGGGGCCGCCGCCAACAGCGTCGCCGCTGTAAAGGACACCGTCCGGTAGCCCCTGGCCGCTCTTACTGATATAACCCTCTGCGGGCGGCATAATAGGGTCTTATTCTGGGCAGTGAGAGCGTCCAACCAGACAGGTGCCCCGTACACCATACACCGAATAATTCCGGAGTATAAGCGTCTGTAGGTGTTAGCGGGGCCCCCCAGATTAGGCAGTAGCCTGCCCAAGGCAGCAGCGGCGCTCACCAGCTTCAGGGCGAGTTGTGCAAAGTGCACCCGAAGCCCCACCTCCCATCAAGTACCAAGCCAAGGTACCGCATCTGGGCCGCCAGTGATATCACCGTCCGTCGCGGGTCCCTTCCACGGTCCATGGAACAGAAAGACCTCTGTTTTAATGAGTGCAACCCTGAGGCCCAACTGTTCCACCCTCTCCACCACCCACGACATGCCGACCGAGGCCAGCCGTCCAGCCTAGCAGATGACGCTCATCCCGGGGAGCAGCGGCTGCCGCAGCAGCCAGTCGAAGCCGATGTTCCATAGGACAGGACCGCAAACCAACCCGCCTGTCAGCGGTGGAACACCGCAACTGACACGAGGCTGGTGAACTCCACCTTCTAAAGCTTACCTAACCTAACCTATACATATAAGGTTCCTACACGATATGGTATGGAGTATTTAGTTGTCTAAACGTTTCTAACTTCAAAAGTGAATGAATTACATAATAATCTTCCTTTCATCCATTTAGGAGTTGAAATTCGAAAAATATTTTCTTGGGGAATAAGGGCATGTAGTATTGTTAGGCGATGGGCTTGCAACCTGTCACTAATACACTAGTAAACTTCTTGGCCTGATTGTGCAAAATGTGGTTACAGAATTATCAACAAGTCTTTTTAGAGTTGTTGGTATTTCTGTAGCTCTGCCTACCCCACTCTGGGAATGAAGGCGTGATGTTATGTATGTATGTATGTATTTATTTTCTTAGTACACCCCTAGTGTACCCATAATTATTCATATCTCTAGGACCATTCGTTTTTGGCTTTGCGTTGATATATTTGTCAGTTAGTCAGGATTTTGAATTGAATATGTACAGATTTGTGTTCGCCAGATAATTTATTTGTTAGTTTTAAATATTATTGACCTACGTTGTTCTTATGTTTACAGTTGTAATTTGGAATCTGGAGACGTCATAGACACATAATATTAATACCCCAAGGGAATTATATTGAAGCTTGAACAATTGTAATTCGAGGATATATTCGAACGATAACCCCGGACCCATTCATCAAGACCTATGCTAATTATATGTATTTTTACGTTATGTTACGTTATACGGGAATAAGATAAAGTACTGCTTCAATAATATCAGATCTATTATTTTGGCTTAATACTTACGATAACCCTATCCTATTCCTTCCTATAGGTACTATGTTTACAGACTGACAAAGTGGTTATCTCTCTCACCCCTACCACTACGTTCCTCTCGCACCATAAGGGTGAGAGAGATAGATAGCTACTTGGTCAGTCAGTTACAATCTAATTTAATTATGAAACATGACATGTGGCACACTATTAAACATAGATAATTTGCTATTAAACGAGCAATATTTGTAATTTGTACTCACGGTCTCGAAACGGCTCTAACGCACACATACACATATCACATCACGCCTTCATTCCCAGAGTGGGGTAGGCAGAGCTACAGAAATACCAACAACTCCAAAAAGACTTTATTTGATGATTCTGTAACCACATTTTGCATAAGTAGGCTAGATGTTAACCAGTGTATTAGTGACAGGTTGCAAGGCCATCGCCTAACAGTACTACAAGCCTTTTTTCCCTTAGTCGCCTCTTACGACATCCGCGGGAAGACATGGAGTGGCACTATTCTAACCGGGCAACCACACAGGGCTCTTACGATTTCGATGAAATCTACAAAAATATTTTTACCGAGACGAAAAATCGATCTGTCAAGGTTTCAGAACACCTATTCGAAAAGGGAACTTTTTTCTTACGAGGAATCAAAGTGGCACTTTTCTGTTTAAGGACATTTTGTTGCCTGTTATTTTTTTTAATTTCAGCACTTTTAGAGAGTAAATAAATAAATTAGTTTCATCACTAAGATCTTTTATTTTCCTCGTAGGTGGTGTAAAGAGAAGGAGGTATGAGTCACGGTAGCAAAATTATTTCCACCTTGGCCGCACTTGAATCCCTCACTACGCTAAGGATTCACTTTAGAATCCTTCGCTTCGTTCAGGATCCAATGTATGCCCTAAATATTTCCACCCTAACGACTTCGTCAAACAGCCGGCGCGAAAACGGCACGACGGGCACGGCGTGTTCTTAGCGTGGAAATTAACAAGGAGTTGTGTGCAAAATTTGGTTAAGCGGTTTAGCTGTTAAAGCGTAACAAAGAAACAAAAAGAGTACCACTCGCGTTTATGTATACTTACGTATTTTGTTTATTGTATATGGAGCATAGATGGATATTAGCAAAGTACCTAGTAGCCAGTGTTGCCACTTGTGAATAGTGTGGTTCAACCTAGTATAGTTTTGTTTGTTTTATTTATATGACGAAAAAGTATTTGAAAACAACTATTTCCACTATCTATTGGTTAATTGTTATCTTTAATTACGGTTGTAAAACAAATACGCAGATTTGCCAAAAGCCCAAATTTACTCTGTGAATAATAATCTTGGTAGTTTTCCTGTCGCTTGTCAGTACCTATAGCACGGCAAGTGCATTTCTAAAATAATATTTTTTACATACTTACATTAGGTGTGTTTATGTTCAGTTTCAGTTGTGATTCGACTGTAAACGAGTAAAGTGTAATAATGAAGCCTAAAACTTATGTAATAAACGTTGTTGGTCAGAATAAGTAGTGTTCGTATAAAGGTTTAATGTAGGAGGACATTTTAATTTATTTTATGTACTTAATGTTGTTAGCGATGATTACTATGCATTTTTTCAAATGCTTCTTAATTGTATCACAATGAAGATTGTTCAAAACATTGTCGACGACGAGTCGAAGACGAGTCAACCCAGTAGGTACATGAGCTTTGCGTCGTTTAGTTTTAAGATCTCTTTTGTTATCTTTCCGTTAAGAGTTGTGAAATTCCTTGAAAATTCCACGTTAAGTGCTTTTTATACCAACCACGTCATCGTATAACGTTGGCGCACTTGGCTGGCGCTTAGAATTGGGTTGGCGCCACAGACTGTTGGCGCATAACGCGCCTGTCTGCAGAAAACTACAAAGATTCCGCGATTTTGGCACAAATCTAAAGTTAGCAACACAGATAGTACGTGACGTGACAGTAGTTTGACATTTGACAGAAACACCCATGTAATGTGCGGCTCTAATTTAAAGTCCGGAATTCGAACTTCGGATCACCCCGTCACTTTTTTGCAAATTAGTTACGCATCGAGAGCAAAAGAGATAGCAATAATAGAAGTTCGAATTACGGATTTTAAAGTAGAGCAGTATTTGACAGTTGACAGAACAGACTGACATGATAAAAATACGGCGAACGCTTGCTTTGCGAAGGCTACGTTTTTTCCGTACTCACTAGGTATTTCGATAACAATTTTGTAATTCGATAAACATCATAAATTATATTTATGGATACCTATTCATTACTTATTTTGTCTATTGCCCCCCTTTACGCGGATCTTTGACTAATTTGATAATGGTAAGAAATCCTTCATATAGGTATAATTTATACCCAATTTATTTTGTGAGCTATTTTTTCTCTAGACGCACAATAGCACGCTTAAATGCAGTTATTTTTAAGTTCTTTTCGGTATTTGTATTATAAATTAGTGTGTTACATCGACTATAATGAATGCGTCATATTTTGTAACAAAAACATACTGCCTACAAACCAAGCCTGCCTGTACGATGAAACTTAAACTTTATTTAAATTCGGTTTCAAATCATGATAACTTTTGACAAACTTTTCAGTAACAGAAAACATTGCAAGAGAACATGCTGAACAGGAAAAGTAGTTTTTGCTAACCAATGCATATAATTATGTACATGTGTAGGGCTGTCAAAAAGTGGCGCGGCTACACTGCCTAAAACATTGTTAAAAGTTCAATACCTATGGTTTTTTTTGTTTGGAAATAACATATTCAATATATGCATTGAATAAAAAAGCTTACTTAAAGCTTCATTTTAAAGCAGCTTGACTTTTAAATTAGAGAGAGGCTCTAAATATGTTACTTATGGATAAATTTTATCGAAATGTTTTCAGGCATCAGCCTCAAATGTAGGTGCCGGGTCAGGCACAGATTCTGAAGGCGAGGAGCAAGAGGACCCCTCGTCCTCGCTTGTAAATGCCACAGAAGCCCTGGGCTGTCTTACATTGGACAATAAGGTCTGTTTTTTAGGGTTCCATAGTCTAACTAGGAACCCTTATAGTTTCACCATGTCTCTCCATCTGTCCCTCTGCAGCCTAGCTCGATACTCTTGGTACTAGAAAGCTGTAATTTTGCCTGAATATACATATTAGTCACGCCAACTAAGTGGTAAAATAATTTGTTTTTTAGTTTGTAGGGTGTTGTTGGATAGGTCTTTCAAAATTATTGCGGGTTTTTGCACACAATTTTTCGGTTGAGGGATGGATCCCTCCTTTATGAAATATTAAGCTTTAAAGTGCTAATTTTTGTTAGAGTCAAGTGTGTCCCCCCCTACAGCCAAAACTAGAAATACTAAAAGTCAGGAAAAAATCTTAAAAGAATATAACATATAACAAATTTAAAAGGAAAACTATCACAACTAAGTAGACATCATCGGTTCTTGAGATACTGGAGATTAAAGTGTTTATGCCTACTAAAATCATATTATGAGGGCACTAAATGACTTTAAATAGAAAATTAGTTATTACGTGTACTTTGGAGCCCTACACTGAGCATGGTCCGTCATGCTCTTGCCGGGTTTTATGTATCCTCCTGTAGGAGTATTTTATTTCCTTATTTTAGTAGGTATAACTTAACACACCTGAGTTTTGTAGGTCAAAACTAATGTTTGTTTTTGTTGAATGTTAATTTAAGTTTTATTTATGTTCATGCATTTATCTCATTAGTTTTGCTATTATTATGTTCGTTATTGTCTTGTCATTAGACAGAGCATATTATCACCATTAACATTTTTCCTTAGAGCAAAGATTCAGACGAGTTGTCAGCATTCCGGCAACAGTGGCAACGGGAACTGGGAGCCACACCGTCGCCGAAGCGTGAGCCGCCGGACGTGGCCCAGGAATCCCTTGGGCTTCCTATTTATGAAGAGAAGGTAATTGATGCCCATTGTATTTAGGGCACACAATTTTATGGATTGGCTTCGCCCCGCTGCAAATTTTTGACTTTCCCAGTGGATTTTACTTTTTTTCTTTCTTTCATAAGAACCTTCTCCTGAGGATAACGAACACAACAAAAAAGAACTAGCGAAAACGGTCCAGCCGTTCATGCGTGATGCCATGACCAATGAAAATAGGGATTAATTTTTATATATATACATAATTACAAGTTAGGTAATTGTCTTATTAGATACAAATATTGCGAATGATGTATTGCAATAAACAAAACAAAACGTATGCCTACATAATAAAAATCATGGATTCATTTTCATAAATCTTACCATATTTCAATGGTCTACATACTCTCTAAATGGAACAATGTGGACATAATATCCTAGTTTATAGACAGTATCCATAAGGTTCACAGTTATAATATATCACTACTGCATCACTTTGCACTACAGCTGGAATGATAACAAGAGTAATATTTCTGAGAATGAACACTAATATCGCACATTGTTCCCTTCCTATTTATGTTCATTATCACTTTATCATTTATGTACAGTGTTGATCGCATTCCATCATGTTACTGGTAAGCTTCTTCCAGACTACAAAAACTCGCACAATAGAGGACATGTATGAAAACCAGAATTGAATTTTATTGATATGATTTAGGAGAAAATGTAAAAAAGCAAATAAAACGCAATACACTAAGTTTTGACCCGTTTATTAAGATTTTATATGGAATCAAAACTTGTTGAAATTTTAAATCCTTTAATTTTTAGATTGTTTTTTTCGGCATCCTCCTTTTATTTACGTAATATTTTAATTCAACGATATTAGCTTAAACATAGTAATTTACGAAATAATTGTAAATTTATTTATACGGTCCTTATATTATTTAAACATGGAACAACAGCTGTGACGTCATTCCTGTCGTCGATTTTGTATAGTGTTTTTGCAGGGGGTCTAGAACTATGACTTTTAAAACTTCATATTATGAAAAAATTACACGACAATTATTTCGCGTATGCAGTTATTCCTCTCATTCATAGCACTTTCCAGAGAGCGGAAGATAAAAAAATATGCATGTTCCATATTATATTACATAATTTTATCTACAAAAAGAATATGTTGTAACACTATAATATATCTCTAGTTGCAGAGCCCGGACGACAGAGAAGAGCTGTCGGTGTTCCGACAGCCGTGGCAGTGCGAGCAGGGCGCGTCCCCCGCGAGCGACCCCCCGGCGCCAGACCCTCTCAACGAAGAGGAGAAGGTACGTGTGTCTTACGGTTTAAAGTATATTATTTTTTAACACAGTTGCTCAAAAAGTGGTACTTTTCGTAGCTGTATATCGTGCGGAAAGTTGGATATTACGCACTAGTGCGTTATAGTTTTCCAATTTTTTT
Organism: Acleris holmiana; assembly: GCA_949316455.1. Taxonomy (NCBI): domain Eukaryota; kingdom Metazoa; phylum Arthropoda; class Insecta; order Lepidoptera; family Tortricidae; genus Acleris; species Acleris holmiana. The sequence continues at coordinate 14,081,173 of OX438771.1, read as the reverse complement.
TTATATAATTTTGTTTCAACTTGCAAGCCGTGCATCTAACCAAAGAGTTTGCATGTTCAACCACTTTTTAATTACGTCATTTAGCATTGAGACTATACATAGGTAATATAATACATACACACATAAAATGTATCTAGGTAATATTAAAAAAAGACAGCTCTCATCAAGATGGCTGAATCTGAATTAGTATTACAAATGATTAGATAGTTGCGTATTAAGGTGAATTCACATTCATTATTATTACACCATGCCGAAACCGGGCCCAGCCCAGTACGGCGTAATGTGAATCCACCTTTATGCATTACCGCTGGTTAATAGAGAATTATACTTTTTGATTTTTCAATATAGGTAATTAAATTATAGTGACTTTTTTTATTTGGCTGAATGGTCACCATTTCATAAAGTCTGTGTCAATTAAAAGTAAAATTGTCTCCTGTAATAGTTTTATTTACTGATTTATTTTCTTTCATTGATATTTTTTCGCAAATGTATTAAAAAACGTCGTTTGATACACGTGCGGAACTGTCATTTTAACTCATCCCAAGTCTTGTCCCTCGCTTGCAGCTCGGGCCAAGATACTTCGGGACTCGTGTAAAATGACATACTTCCGCACTTGTATCAAAATGTACTATTACTTTACCCTGTGCATCACTGTGAAACAATTTTGTCTCGATATCGATAGTTGGGTCATACACACTCTAAAAAATAAAAATTGTCTTTTCTGTGGCCATTACTTAAAAGCTTGTGTCCTTATAAGTTATGGTTTTATATGATAGGTCTAAAGCAGTCATATGCATATGCATAGTGCATATGGCTTAGCCAGAATATTAGGCCATAAACATATATGCGAATGGTTAAATCTAAGTATCTGAGAAAATTCAAAGTTTATGGTAACAAATCTGACTTTATTTCTTATACCGTTCAGAGGGACAGAGTAAAAAAACTGGAACACGACTGTTATACAGCGAATTTTAACCACATTGAAAACAACATTGCCCGTGACCTAAAGCAGTTTTGGACGTATATTAAATCCCGCTCTAGCTCTCATGGCATTCCTTGTTGTCTTAAATACGGAGATAGATATGTGAATAATGGTGAAGATATTTTTAACAGTTTTTGCTTTAACTGTTCTAGAGGTCTTGTTAGCCCGATTGAACTCTTGTTTAAGCGTTCGTTCGCAGAATGTAAAATGCCGTCAATATGGAAGGCGGCTTTTATTACACCCGTCCACAAAAAAGGGGTCTAAAACAGATCTACTTAATTCTAAGCCTATCTCAAAGTTATGCATAACGTCAAAAGTTCTCGAAAAAATAGTGTGCATGCAAGTTTCTGATGCGCTCAAAAATTATTTTAGCCTTAGTCAGCATGGTTTTATGCAACGCAAATCTACAGTATCCAATCTCGTGCTGTGAAACGATTACGTTACTAAGGCTATGGACAGTGGCAGATGGTGATAGTGGTGGATGGTGGCAGTGGAAGATGTTAGATATACGGACTATAATAGTAAGGCATTTGACCGTATAGATCACAATTTGCTTATCATGAAACTTCAACGCATGGGAATTAGCGGTGATCTGTTGAGATGGTTCTCGTCATACATTGGTAACAGGTCACTAGCTGTTGTCATGAGCAATTATATTTCTGGGTGGGTTACCGTTTTAAGTGGCGTCCCACAGGGTTATTTGCTAGGTCCCTTACTTTTCAATAAGTATTTTTGTTGATGACATCAGCACACGTTTCACTTTCTCGAACTTGTTTTGCTTCGCTGATGTTATGAAGATCCTTGCTTAGATTAAGTCTACATAACTCTGCTCTCATACAGGCTGATCTCGAGCGTTTAGACACACTACTATCGATCCAATAAGTTCGACCTCAATCCATCTAAATGTTTTGTCGTTACCTTCTCACGGAAGCGTGCACTGATAAGCAAGCATAAGGACTAACTTCTATCCAAAGCACCTTCCTTGAGAGACCTAGGTGTTTTTAACTATTCTAAACTACTTTTCGACATTCACATGCTGTCATAATGCGCAATTCCTCCAACTTTACACAGGCTAAAACTCTTAAGATTTTTTATGTAAGAAGTAAAGTTAAATATTCTTCTCAAATTTGGAACCCATGTTACAGTACCTACATGGATAGAATCGAATGGGTTCATAAATGGTTTGTAAAATTTATTTGCTTCAAGATAAAACACCCTTATAATTCTTCTAGCTATATTTTATTGCGTTGATGTGCTATTATTTACGTACCGTGAACCAGGGATTGTAAAACCGGTTTTATTCAATACCTGTATTTACATTGTCAAATTAGTACCGCTAAAAAATAATACCTATATTCGAATTAGAGGTATTGTTGTCATTCCGCTTTTGTTTTTATCGCTATGTATTCACTATTTACAGTATTAAATACCTGTATTCAATAGCGCTATTCATTGTACCTGATAAATGAGATGTCAATTAGACTTTAATGAACTGTAATTTCAGGCTTGTCTAAGGCGAGTCTAAGTTTTTTGTAAGAGCACCGAAAACATTTACATATACAAATAAACGAAAATATTGACACTGACAGGTATTACTGGTTATGGTTTTTAGGGGTAAAGACGGTAAAGTATCAAAAAGAGGTATTGGTGTCAATTGGCTAAACCGACAATAAACTTGAATACCGGTATTCATTATACCGTTAATCAGAGCTTTAGCGGTATAAATAGTGAAAGTCAATTATAACCGGTAATACCTCATTTAAAACCGGTAGTCAGAATACCGGTAACGATCCCTGCCGTGAACTGGCAGACATTTTTTTTTTATTATGTGTAACGGCAGTATCGATTGTTCTGACCTGCTCGGTAGCCTCTCATTCATCACTCCAAATAGGCAATAAAGACATTCCCCCTTTATCTCTGTTCCTCTTGCATCTTCTAACTACAGGCAAAAAAGTTTTCTTATTCGTGCAAGTTGAAATATACAGTAACTGTCAAAGAAGGTTGACATTGATGGATGTGTTTAACATCAATACCCAAACTATCAGATGTACTTTAACAAACAGTTACTTTAAGTGAGCATTCCCCTCTCCTTATTCTTAACTTCTGTCAGCTCTTCAATTGTTAATCCTTACCCATTGTGCCCTTTCTCCGTAATATTATTTAATTAATTGTATTTAGTTATAATTAGTACTTAATCTTTAGTCGGTGCACCAATGACGACATTATGAGATGTGAATAACTATTGCTACTGTATTATTATCGGCGAAAACCTGTAATTGGCTTTTTGAATTTATATGAGTTTATAATGTATTTGTTTTAGCTGTTGGTTTTCCTTAAATCAATAAATACCATTTTGTACTATAGTGGGTCCTGAAAATGGTTACAGGACCCCTTTGTGGATCCCCTATTGTACAAAAAGGTATTTACATTATAAAGGTATTTATTTACATTACAGTTCATTAAGCAATGGCGTAATATGTTAGGGAGGTGCATAAGTGGTCTGAAACAGACATACATAAATCATGTTTCAGGCGCATGAAACCAACATGTCTACAAAGACAACTTTGTCGGAATTTTGATAATCTAGTATGTGATCTGATCTGATAGTCTGATAGTGAATACTCGGAATCCACTGGAATTATATTTCGAATTGTTGAAACCGCTTCCATAGCACAGCAATCCTCATTTACATGAGGTGTTACAGCTATGGAGTAGTTTAGATAGGTGGTTTCTCTTTTTCATTTATTTAAATAGGTATACCTACCCTCATTTGATCTTAATTTTAATGCTATGATTTTATAATCTACCAAGCGTCTTTTAGACCATAAGAAATGAAAACCGGATATGCTGCCTTTACATCTTTCGCAGAAATTTATCGAATACCCATTTTCGGAACAGGCCTCTTTCTACTTGCCCTATCTTGGTCTTTCTGCCCTATCGTTTTATTATTTCTTTTACTCATTTACTCTGAAATAAATTAATAAAACACGTTGGATACTCAGTGCAGAATGAATGTTTAATGTAGAAAACTAACGACATTGATCATACATAGTATGTCCACTAGGTAGCAGCACTAGTGACATCACAGATAAGCACACAGTATGCATTTTAATATATTACAAGATAAATAAATCTGAAAGAGTAGCATTAGTAGTAGAGGAATCAGACTTCAACAGTTCCAATAGACACTTATATAAATTATACCGCCCTAATTGTAAGTCCTTTTATCAGTCAAAGTACTGATAAATCAGGTAGTTGTACCATTGTCAGGCGAAGCAGCTGTTTCGCGAAGGTGTGGAGTTAGAGCGGCGCGGCAAGTTGTATGAAGCCATACAGCATTACAAGCGAGCCATGCAAATTCTGCCCGACGTCGAGACGCGGCTGTATGAGAGCGCCGACCGGGGCGACACGCCGGAAGGTACCACCAATGAGTTTCTTTGTTTTTATTTATCTCCTCTGGCCTCAGACGGTTATAGAAGTATGTGGGATACATGTGGAGAGATGTATGTGGTTGTTCTCTTGTTCTCTTAACGAACGTGGCGTATGAGCCTGCGTTGACTGTTATTTCTGCTACGTTTAAATAGTATTCTCCGATCAGTGAGAACCCTTAATTAGCTTTTTGTTATGCAATACAATTTCTGTTTTGTAATCTATTGGATTTCCAATAAATCGTAAATAGATAAATGAAATGCGTTGCTAACTCTGAGGAAAAAACATCAAATAAAATTATGGTAAATGCTTCATAATTACCTTTCACGCGGTTTTTTTTTTGCTTTTTTGATGTCATATGTTGCCTGATATAGTTCTTATTATGTAATCGCCCTCTAGGCAGGGAGAATTTGAGGTAGAATCCAATGCCCTTTCCGTCCGTCTATGTGTCATCGCCTGAGGCCCGAACTGGTGAACTTACACCGTCCTTTTGCCTTTGGTCGCAACTGCCCCTAGAAAGCTTTTGCGACATTTCCCCTTTGGGAACTCATGACCTTGACACCGCGTATTAACATAGCACTATGGTCTCGTCTTGATAAGTGCGTGATGGTTGGCAGCGGAGCCCCAGGCGGAGCCGGCGGCGCGGGCGGAACGAGCGGCCGCCAGCGACGACGACGACGCCGTGGAGGGCGAGGAGCTGCTGGCGCGCCTGCAGCGCATCCAGGCCCGCAAGGGCGTGCTGTGCGAGCCCGCCGTGCCCAACAAGGTTCGCGCACCGCTTTCAATTACAATTATAAAATATAAATACAGAAACGGGTTTCGAAGATTATTTTTCCAACATGGCCAGTAATACCACGCAACTTAGCCACGTAGATTCAGTTTATATTGTTAAGGTATTGCAATTGCTCAGTTTACAAAAATACCGCGGATTTATAGGGAACTCAGTTAAAGTCATCCATCATGACATGTCATAGATATCATGGAACCTCACTTACCATTAATCTACAATAATTGCATTTCAGAGGGGGGGGGGGGGGGGGGGTTTTCCAAATCTTATGAAACATAGTAAAGTCATAGCTCTTTTAAATGGGGTGAGATGAGTAATTTAACGAATTATCCTTCCCATTTCTATTCTACCTTAGGCACTTAGACGCGTCTTAATACAACCCTAGATAGCTTAAGCTTCAGGGCCTCTAGGCTGACTTATCTTTCTTATCAGTTCGTCTCGGTCTGCAGGAATGTTACTTGACATGGCTGCCGTACGAGCTGGTAGTGGTCGTGTTGCGCTGGGTAGTGAGCAGCGAGCTGGACGCGGCGTCGCTGGAGCGGCTCGGCGCCACCTGCCGCGGCCTGTTCGTCGCCGCGCGCGACCCCGACGTGTGGCGCGCCATGTGCCTCCGGTCAGTGCGAGTCAGAGCTGGTAGTGGTGGTGCTGCGCCGGTAGTGAGCAGCGAGCTGGTCGTGGTGTCGCTGGAGCGGCTCGGCGCCACCTGCCGCGGCCTGTTCGTCGCCGCGCGCGACCCCGACGTGTGGCGCGCCATGTGCCTCCGGTCAGTGCGAGTCAGAGCTGGTAGTGGTGGTGCTGCGCCGGTAGTGAGCAGCGAGCTGGTCGTGGTGTCGCTGGAGCGGCTCGGCGCCACCTGCCGCGGCCTGTTCGTCGCCGCGCGCGACCCCGACGTGTGGCGCGCCATGTGCCTCCGGTCAGTGCGAGTCAGAGCTGGTAGTGGTGGTGCTGCGCCGGTAGTGAGCAGCGAGCTGGTCGTGGTGTCGCTGGAGCGGCTCGGCGCCACCTGCCGCGGCCTGTTCGTCGCCGCGCGCGACCCCGACGTGTGGCGCGCCATGTGCCTCCGGTCAGTGCGAGTCAGAGCTGGTAGTGGTGGTGCTGCGCCGGTAGTGAGCAGCGAGCTGGTCGTGGTGTCGCTGGAGCGGCTCGGCGCCACCTGCCGCGGCCTGTTCGTCGCCGCGCGCGACCCCGACGTGTGGCGCGCCATGTGCCTCCGGTCAGTGCGAGTCAGAGCTGGTAGTGGTGGTGCTGCGCCGGTAGTGAGCAGCGAGCTGGTCGTGGTGTCGCTGGAGCGGCTCGGCGCCACCTGCCGCGGCCTGTTCGTCGCCGCGCGCGACCCCGACGTGTGGCGCGCCATGTGCCTCCGGTCAGTGCGAGTCAGAGCTGGTAGTGGTGGTGCTGCGCCGGTAGTGAGCAGCGAGCTGGTCGTGGTGTCGCTGGAGCGGCTCGGCGCCACCTGCCGCGGCCTGTTCGTCGCCGCGCGCGACCCCGACGTGTGGCGCGCCATGTGCCTCCGGTCAGTGCGAGTCAGAGCTGGTAGTGGTGGTGCTGCGCCGGTAGTGAGCAGCGAGCTGGTCGTGGTGTCGCTGGAGCGGCTCGGCGCCACCTGCCGCGGCCTGTTCGTCGCCGCGCGCGACCCCGACGTGTGGCGCGCCATGTGCCTCCGGTCAGTGCGAGTCAGAGCTGGTAGTGGTGGTGCTGCGCCGGTAGTGAGCAGCGAGCTGGTCGCGGTGTCGCTGGAGCGGCTCGGCGCCACCTGCCGCGGCCTTTGCCGGACGGGGACATCTCCTTTAGCCTATGTTATCCCTAAAAAAGGGTGCTAGATATGACCTAAAGGTCATTATCTAGGGTATACTCTGTAATAAAACTGAGTTTATTTATCGATGCAGAACGTGGGGCAAGGACTGCGGCAGCCCGCGCGCGCTCGGCCTGTCGGGCTGGCGGCACATGTTCCTGCGGCGGCCGCGCCTGCTTCTGCACGGGTGCTACATCAGCAAGACCAGCTACCTGCGGCCCGGCGAGAATTCCTTCCAGGACCAGACCTACCGGCCCTGGTACCTCGTCGATTACTACCGGTACCTAAGGTGAGGGATCGATTTTCGTTGGTGTGGATGAATTTTAAATAGATGTTCCATTTAAATTCCCCAACGTAAAAAGAGGAGTATTAACTTGTGTCTGTCGGTCTCCAAAATGGATAAAGCGATTTGGACGCGGTTTAATAAGAAGCTAGTGTAATGGGGTTGGTTCTAGGTTTTATGCAAATCTCTTGGGACGTTAAGGATGTAGGAGCTCTGGAAGTAGGGGTCGCCATTATATCGGGGGTGTTATTTATTTTAAAGTTATACTTAGGCGGCATGAAAGTTACTGCTGATACCTTGTTTGACCATCAGTAAAAAATATGAAATCGGAGTAAGTTGAAAGTGTAATGGTTGTGCAGGTTCTTCAGCGACGGCGTGGTGCTGATGTGGACGACGGCGGAGGAGCCGGCGGCCTGCGTGGGCCAGCTGCGGCGGCCCGCGCGCGCGCCCGGCGCGCTGCCCGGCCACTACCGGCTCGTCGGGGACAAGGTAGCTCGTCGCAGCCCGCCACGTTATTCTTTTTAACATACTTCAAAAAAAAGAAGGAGGCCCTTTGTCGGGTTTCTTATGTATGTTCCTCGACTAGACCGCTGGAATGATTATACTACCTAGTTGGTCTCATTTTCAGCAAGTCAAGATCTGATAATGGGATCTTGTAGAATTCGAGGGAACTCCTCAAATATTATAGCTATGTATAAAGCGAATTTAGTATTTTCAGTGACAAGTCTAGCATTTGCATTCAAAAAGTTTCATTTGGTGAAGTAGAACTGATGATGAAGACAACCGATGTCCACCGGAACTCCTCAACAGTACCTATTTTAAGAGTGGCGATAAGATATCTCGATTCGCACATTCAAATGGTTTAAACATATGACTATGACTTTCCTGCGGCGTTGCTCGTTTCTTATTAATTGATATGTGGGAAGCATTTACTTTAAGTATGAAATAAAGTAAATGCTTTAAAATCTTGCAATACAATTCTGAACCACTTCCCGTTTGGAATAGACAAGAATTTAACATAGGTACATATGATGAAAGCTCAGAAATAATCAGATGATTGGATGGACTTACAAGGTAGCAACAGAAACTTCGCTCTACTTAATTTAGACCCGAGCCACAAAATATTATCCTAATAATTTATCTTGTCAGAATCTCATTTCAGTTGAGTGGGGATGGTTTTTTCTTCTCGGCTACCTTATGGTAGCGGGTTTCTGAAAATATTTTTTCGATTAAGAGACCGTTTGTGAAATACTAAGCTTTAAAGTGCAATTTTTTTTCGAGTCAATTGTCTCTCCTCTACTACAGCCAAAGCTACAAATATTAAAAATCTGAAAAATATCTGAAATGAAAGCGCATATACAAAAAGGAAAACTATCATGGTCCAACGTGCTCTTGCTCGGTTTTTCAGTTGGAATGATTATTAAATAGAATATAATATAATACAATAGAATAGATTTGTTTAATATATAATACCCCTTGGTTTATCCTCTGCAGGTTGTGATAATAGTAAAGAAGAGCAACGAGAAGAAGCCGGCGCAGCCCACGCGCTTCCGCTCGCGCCGCAAGGAGACGCACGAGGCTCAAGAGACCACCTTCCACTTGGTAAGCCATTTATTTAAGTAGGTTCCATGTATTTAAGTAGTTTCACTACATAATTCCAAAGAGTCATAATTCCAAATTGATGAAAATTCCGAATTTTCATAATTCTGAAGGTTTTTTATGGTTCCATAGTCAAACTATAGCCCTTATAGTTTCGCCATGGTCCGTCCGTCCGGCCGTCCGTCCGCAGCCTAGCGCAGAGACTTAGTACTAGAAAGCTGTAATTTGGCATGAATATACATACATATTCACGCCAACAAAGTGTCACGCCAGGTGACGTGGGGATATTTTTTTTTCTTTTCTACCCCATAGTGTGGGGTGTAGTTGGATAGGTCTTCCAAAAATAACACTTTTTGAGAAATCAATTTTTCGATCAAGGGATCCGTTTATGAAGTACCTATTAAGCTTTAAAACGCTAATTTTTGTTAAAGTCAAGTGTCAAAGGAAAACTATCACGACTAAGTAGACATCATTGGCTCTTGAGTTACAGGCGATTAAAGCGTTTATACCTACTTAAATCATCTAAGACGGCACCAAATGATTTTACATAGTAGTACTTAACGGCTTCGGAACCTTACACTAGGCATGGTCCGACAAGCTCTTGCCCGGTTTTTTTATAGAAGACTTTATTTTTTTATGTAGCTTATAAATTGAACCTAACATACTCGTAATCTACGTATAGCAACTATGCATTTTATTTAAAATATCTCCAACGTAACATAATTATCTTCCGGAAAAATTTAAATTCGGACAAATGAATATTCGGAATTATTACTTTTCGGATTTTCTCTGTCTAGCACTCACAGTTTAAACCTGTGCCTTAGCAGGGGCTTAGATTGATTAGTGTGAAATGGTCCCCCGATATTGATTGATTGATGTGTGTATGGCAGGAGCTGCAGATCCGCGCGGTGCGCGGGCGCGGCAACTGGCAGCTGGCGTGGCGCGGGTACGCCGTGGCGACCCGCCGCGAGCCGTGGACGCAGTTCGAGCTCAGCGCGGCCAAGTTCCCGCCCTTCGCCTTCAGCCGCGTGCGCGCCTACTGCGCCAGCGCCGCCGCGCCGCTCGAGTGACTACCAAGTACGCAACACTGCTCCTACAAACCGCCGAATATTCGCCCGGAAAACTACCTTAACCCTCTGTATCATAGTGTACACTGTAAGCAACATACCGCCTCGGTAATTCTGTAAGTGGAAATGTGAATCTTACTACAAGGCAATAAAATTCAATTGCCTTTGCTCTTAATTGCAAATTTCAATTTTATAACAAATAAAAATGAGCTTTATACGCATTACAATATAGTTATGATATACATCACACCGGAAATAAACACGTGTATTTTATTTCTTTGTTATCCGAATCCAAAATATTGATAAAAATATGTTCACGAGTGACAGAGGCTTCAGAAGTTAAGACTTCGCCGAGCTTACGCCGTTTCCTATGTAAGAAGAATCGAAACGGGGCTTAGTTTCTACTTCATTTAAAAGAAAAATAAACTTTATAATTTTATCTGGATTGATTTGCTAAGACTACAATGACGGCGGTCAAAAGACCAAAGTATCACCCTTCCATCGGAAAAAAATAAAATTTGAATGGCAAAATTTCAATTATCTTCTTAAGTTGAATGCATAAACACTAAAACCTGTTAGTTACAGTATTAGTAATCTTGTTATTGGATTTTTTAATCACTCTGCTTACTATCGGGTGAATTACCACCATCATTATCAGCCGACACACCTGCAATTAAGGATCTCCATGACAGTTGGTTTTGTGCTTTTTGCATCCATCGTTTTCCCGCGATTTTCACCAGATGTCGCCCGAAAACTGCATTTTTTTTAAATGTTGATTGCGTATATAGCTGTTAACCATTAAATTGGCGTTGTATTGTTGTTTAAGAGGATAATAAAGCGCAATCGATGTCTTGCTTGCTAAATTACGATTCATTATCCGGACAAATATTTCAAGACCTAAAAATCTACCACAGATAATGTCACTTTCTAACCGACCCTTATCGATCAGCTAAATGCAGGTAATATTTGAATAGAATCTACGATTTTTCTTCGGAGTTCATATCAAATTTTATTTATTAAAGACCAACAATTAATAGCTTCTGTTTAAATATTGACTACTTACACGGATAAATTCTAGCTAGTAAATTCACTTCATATTACCGACGTGTAAAAGAGCCCCATGGGGGCCTATTTACTGAATAAACATTTTGATTTTGATTTTGATATTTATAAATAAATCTTGTTTTAAGCAAGAAAAAATCAATACAGATTACATAACCCGTCAAGCGGCTAGCGTAACGGCTGCTGTCAAAAAAACAATTCTTTATGACAATAACTCAAAGTTCAAGTTTAGACTAACTTTATAGTTGTCTTGCCGGTTGACCGGTATTTAAATCATACCTTTATAAATACCAATGAATAAATTGTGGTTCATGTGAGCGTGGTTTTTCAAGAAGTGTAAATGTACTACTGTAAAGAAGTTTTATTTCAGTGGTAACCCGTCTTGAATTATAAATTGGAACCCTAATTAGGTCGGCTTTAGAAGTAGCTGCACACTTCAGCGCTTTGTCGCTTGAACGTCATGTTTGTACTGCTGCACTAATCTGTCAAAGGCGTTAAAGCGGCTAGGTATAAAGTGAGCAGCTCCTTATAAGGCTGACAGTACTCTATACTAAAGTTGTTCTTTTTCCCATGCCATGAGATAATCAAAAATCTTGCCATTAACAAAAAATATTTGCAGCATTCAAGATTTTTATATTTTCCACATTTAAAAATAAAATAACTTTCAATTAAAAATAAACTGTGTTTTAATCAGAACAAAATGATTTAACTTGTTGGTGGCAATCTGTATTTTAACGTTTTACACTTTGTTTGTACTATGTATATCTGGAATGTGTACTGCTACTAAAAAACGGCCCTAGTGAGATAGTGGTGGTTTATCTCACTCTAATAAGGTGACCATATTGTTTGAAAACAAATAGACGTTTCATCCGCGTAAGATTCCTTAGTAGGATCTAGAAAGGAAGGGATTGTAATGTTGGGACTAAATGACTACATTAGTCGTTGGCTGTCAGGTTTATTGTGTCCCAAATGTACAGTAGAATAGGTGCGGATAAATAAAGAAGATAAATTATAATAATACTTTTTATTTTACACAGATCTTACAAAAACTAATACATTTTACAAAACCGGATGTTAGGTTCTCTTTGCCAATTAGTAACCTTATATCAGCAACTACTACAGAACAATTGAATATAGGGCTCCCTTAAACTGCAGTAAAAAAAACCGACCTAACTTTGTAGGAAATTAATAAAAACCTTACATTTTAGAGAGATCACTTTTTGTGACTGATACTTTATTAATATTATTTCGATTAGCCCTTCCTTATTTGAAACCCTTAAGGTTTAGTAACATTTTAGTAATGTCAATGAAACGGGAAATTAAATTTATTGTCACCCTAATTGTTCCATATTAAGAATTCGCGTCACTTTTATCTAAAAACCTTTATGAAAGTGACGCGGAAACGAATAATTGCAACCAGCAAATGATTCGTTTCTCCAACCCTTAGCACATCTTTTTATTCACCATATTGCAAAAAAAATAGGTACCTAATTTGCAAATATTTCGGCCGACGTTTGAAGTAACGAAGACTTGTTGCCACTTCAACATTCTGGATCATATCGTTTTATTCTATCTTAACGGAATAAGCTGGAGTTCAATACATTTTTATGCATACTAGAATAATCTAACGATGTTTTCTTTAGACTAAAACTAATACAAAGCATTAATTTTGCACTATTTCATTTTAGTAACGAAAGAGTTGTACCATAAATCTCTTAAACTTCTTAGTCACGAGTGCTGGCAATGTTAAGGAAAGGGACACCGTCACTCTGTGACAGCTGTCTCAGTTATCTCGCTGACCTTTGCATTTGAATTTTAAACCTTCTGTAAAGTGTATTTTTGTACACATTCCAGGTGTACGTAGTACTTATTCGTTTTCATGACCCGTATTTCAGAGATTTGTGCGAATTTGATTTCATTTATTTCGTCACGACTCGAGTGAAATGATAACTGTGTATTATATTCCTTACTAAACCATAGTTTAGATCCCCTGAAATGCCGCTTTGAAAGTGACGTACCTTTGTTTACATTTTTTCCGATAGCATAAATAATAGACTATTGTGCTCGCGTGCGTATAGATTCAAATTATTTATTGGTTATAGTATACAATTCACAAAATGATAAATCATAATAATATTCATGATAATAATTACATTGAGGATTATTAATATTATTATTCAAGTAACTTGCATCGATATATTTTAGCGATAAGTTTCCACGCTACTGAGAGTAGTTTTAAAGCATGGTTGTTATGTAAACAAGTTGTCATGCCTCTATAAGTTTTTTTTTTCTTTCAGGTAAAATAAGCCCGAAACGGAGAACATTTTTTGTTATTTATAGATAGATAATAAATACTAACGGAGGCACAAGACGACTTGAAATAGACATAAATTGTATATAATATACTTAAGTACAAAGATTTAGATTTACGGCGCTCGGCAATAATAAATGTAACACGCGATTGTAATGAGTGGTTGATATTTAAAAAGCGCCTTGCTCTTGGCTGGGAAGGGAATCCAAGTAATTGGTGCCCGTGGATTACAAGTTTTATTCTAGTGAAGACGGTAGCTTTGTTGGCTTTAGTAGAATAACTTCCTAACACAAGAGACGATGTACAAAATAAAATCTATAGTCATTTCAGTGTTCTTTTAAAATACCGCCCCGGTAAAATTGCCGTTGCACGGCTGCGTTAATGTTTGGAAAACCCGCCAAGAGCGAGTCGGGCTTACACACGAAGGGTTCTGTACTTTTAAGTTTTAATTTAATTTACTTTTTATTACTAGTTGCTATAGCGTTAATAGAAATACACACTCTGTGAAAGTTTGAACTGGCTACTTATCACGGTTTATGAGACAAACAGACGGACGTACAGTTTGTAGGTTTAGTAATAGGGTACCGTAAATAAAGTAGGCGGGCAGAACGTCATGGATTAAAGACACTTTATAGCGACAGGGTTGCGGAGTGTCGCCTCGCCTCCCTCAACGTCCAGGACGATAATATGCTTCTTACTTGTTATTTCAATATAAAATTGCACCATAGAAATTGGTGAATTTAGTGGACCAGTGAAAAACGTACCAGGGAAGAGTTTTATTTTTACTTTGAGAAGTACAAAATAACGTTACAAACGAAACGTTCTTAGCATTCTAAATTTTAAACGAACATTAGTACATAATGCTAGTCAACTTCTAAAGATGAAAACTGTACGAACTCTTTAAGGGTTAATGTCAACTTTCAAATGTTGTAATTATACAGTGTGTCTTCCATACGAACCTATATTTAAAGGGCTGAAATTATAAGTCCTAATAAAAAATATTAGATATCTTTTGGGAAAATGAAATATCATTTGTTGTTGTTAACAACGAGGACTGTTAAATAAGGTATAAATTAAAATTTAAATGAAACTAAATCTACCTCTTAGAAGTGTCAAATAAAACCGCCTTACATTGCTGCTCGAGAAAACTTAGTTACGCTATATTATCAAGGGTAAATTGTTATATTCGTATTATAAAATCTTTAATAGTAATTGAACCTACCGTTAGTTAAAATGTATGTTCTTGTGGAAGACATTCCGTATTATATACTCTTTTTCTTAAAGTGTCAGACACTTCCTATTTCTAGTTAGATATATTCGGATTGGACCTTTTGAAGGCTAGCCGCACGTTGACTAACGCTTTGCATTTAATGTAAGTTGGGAATGTTAAATAAAATACTTAAAAAAATCCAATGTTTTATTTGTTTAGACATATATCTATTTTCCTTATCAGATGATCGGTCGGGATCTACATCACGTTTTACAATCTTCGTCGTAGATTAAAAGTCATTCGCTCGATACAAAACACAAAGTATTGTGGGACAAACGGGACCGAAGTTACATTCTTCGAAAGTTACAGACTTCAGGAATAAACAATGTATAGGATAGACGCTTCTCATGCGTTCTCCTTTTGTCTAAATGTATTTTTTATAGTTTTCTGCAGTCGTTAACTTTTGCAATATGCAACTTCTCTAAGCCTTGGCTGACATGTTTGACACGTTTACTGTGCACCCCCCATATTAGAGGTGTACGCTGTGTGAAAGGACCACGTGGGAACACAATCTTAAGAGGTCTGTCATACGAGCCAATATAGTGTATCTTGTAATGGTGCATTGAGACATGGGACCAAACGGAGGAATGCTCTCTTGTTTAGGCCCCCTTTACATTAAGAAACCATAAGACCGTTTGTATACAATTCTCGTGGTCTAATTGCATTGGTGATAAAATAAGGTTCATTTTTAAAAAGTTAGCGTGTAAAAAGTGCTTAAATTCAATTTTATGTAGGTTTTTTTTTCTAGATAAAGCCTAAAACCATGACTCTTTTTTAGTATATTCCGAAAAAAAAATGTTTAAGTTCTATAATTTTATATAATAACAGTCAAAAGTGCTTCACTTATTACATAGAAGACTTGGTTGGCAATAAACAGTTTTTCACCCGGTTCCAACTACGATATTTACTGAAAACGGCTTATCAGAGGCCTTACATGGTGCTTAACGCTAACGTAAACGATTTTAGAAAACTGCCAGTGTCTGGAATAGACAAGCGCTTAACGGGACGACGCGATAACGTTCTCGCAATGCATTTTGTCTGGGATCACTGAGCGCTTTATGGACTAGTTTTTTCTCGCGACTCCGCCCGCGTAGAAGTCGTTTATCGCTATTCCCTCAGGAACCGTCTAGTTTTTCGCGATACCCTGAGTACCCTATGTACTTTCCCGGGACTAAAACTATCTTCGTACCAAATTTCGTCTTAATCTGTTCAGCGGTTTATCCATGAAAGCGTTTAAACAGACAGACTGACAAAATGAATTACTTACATATCTTACATTACTTTCATATCTTGGTATGGATTTAGAAATACGGTTTTCCAATTACGGCATGTTAAATAAACAATGATATAAAAAAGTGGTAGGTAAACTAAGTTCCATCTTATCCGAAACAGTATTTTATTATAATATGCGAAATGTCAAGAGAGATTTCCAAAAATTTGAAGTCAACCTCCTAAACCTACTAGATTTTTTATGAAGGTTTAAATTTTGAATGGGTTTGTGGCCCCGTATGTGGTGCACTCTCGTATGGGTGATGTACATCGAAATGTTCAATACATGAGCCATACAGTAAACGTCTCAAACGCTAGTTGCTTCCCTACAGAGTCTAATAATGTCGTACAGCCACGAGACACTCTGCCCTCCTAAGCTAAAAGGCAGTATCTAAGATAAAACTCATGTAGCAATAGCAACCTTATTACGAACACAAGAAAATTTAAACTGCTTTGGTTATTGAATTTGAGAATGCTTTTTGGCTTTGGAGGGCAGCACTGCGGCGGCGATGAGGCGATTTCTTTGCATAATGTTTCCGTCGCCGCTCCCCGCCGCCGCTTAATAACGCTGAGCGGAAATAATATCGCTGCTTTCAGATCTTTTCAATGAGATACGTTGCAACTTCAGGTGCTGATAGACTTGATCATTTACTCAAGCGTACTTTGGTTTAGAAAAAAAAAACGCGTTAAATGCTCAAGTCTATTACTACCAGCTTGCCGCGTTAAAAGCGTTCATTTCGCCAAAAGCTACATCCAATGTTGAATTAAAATTGATTTGTGTACAATTTTAATATTTTTCAATTCGAGAATAAATGTTTCCCATCAAAACACTGAAATAAATTTATTTCTGACGTTGCCAGCTTGATGTGGAATGAACCCTCTTAGAGCATAACGTGCGACTTGTGACGTATGGGTATGTTTATTTGACACTGCATTGGCGCCGGCTTTTTGTATTATCATTTATTCAATTATAGAATTGTAACAGATAAAACACATTCCAATCTTAATCTAAACTATGTTACATTTACACTGAATTGAATTAAAACAATTAAATAGTTATTGTACAATAAGTTCACGCACTCATTTCGAACTTATACATATATATATATATATATATATATAACATTTTAGATCAATTTATAAGATTCAAATAATAAATAATTAACTATGTTTTACAAATAGTCAGATATAAATTATTATTATAGATAATGACGGCCCATCCGCATATACAGTGTAAAAACCGAACGGGGCATAGAGAGAGAGCAACCTTTAAAGGTAGGTAAAGGTAGTTAGTTCTTGAACACACCTATTATGCATTAACAGATTCATAAAACGTCTTCGAACCGACAAAAAATGCTAAATTTAAATTATAATTAATTTATTGCATCAATCAATAAGGACAAAAGGGAAACAATATATTCTGACTAATTTCGATTGGAGGTTCGATTCGTAGCTTAGGTTAATTTTTATAAGCTTGTGAAAGCATTTATGCTTATGCCCCTCCACCTCCCGTTCGATTGTTCCACCTTGTAGAATATGTCGGCGTATTTGGACCTCGCCTGCGAACCGGTCTAGCAGAGCTATGGCTCTGAAGGTGGGTGCGTTAGCGGCGGGTAGGAACGAGTATAAACGCATAGATTTAGTATTAGTCGTGGATATTCATACAGCTTTCAATCCAGAATGTCGCGCCTCAATAATTGAGGCAAAACATTATGTTAGAGCCACCCCATTGAAAAACAATACGTTTACAATCTTGAAAAGGTTTGCCTATTCCACTGTAATAATAATATAATAAATAATGATTTATTCAAATATAAAGATTCGCTCATTCACTTGTAAAACACTTATATAAATATAAAGTTTATCATTCGTTTACACCGGTGCGTATACATGCTCACCGGTGTAAAGCCTAGTCCTGGATGTCGGGGCGAACGTCGACCGACTCTACTTATACATGTAAAGAGCCATAATATTGAGACCCTATTTATACATAAGTACATATTTAAAAACCTACCACTCGTAAATTAACATGCTTTGTGCAGTGTTACGATACGAGGGGATCCGGACTTGGCTCTAGTCCTCAGTGGTTTAACTTTAAATAAAGTCAGTTAATTCGGCTTTTACAAGCCCCTGATTAGTTATTTTTCATTGAATTACCTCTTGCGAATAGAGGATTTGTTGATGACCAAGTTGTATATTTATAAGGTCAGACTTTTCATTAAATAGAGGGTTTATATTTCAGTTTACAACTAATACATTTACAATGACAAATTTTTGATAAATTATTAGGTACTAAAACTAATTTACATTAAAATAAGAATAAAACTAAACTAAGTTATAAACAATTAATTTAACATACAGAAATAATAATATTGAACTAGGTGGGAGGTACCGAGGCGGCCAGTTGGATTTCGAAGAATTTGTTTTTCACCGTTCCTGCAGTTTTTTCCAATCAGGGGTAGAATTTAGAAAAACTCCTAGTCTTCTCATAATTTTACTACAGGAACACATTTTTTTTCAATTGTCTTGTCACTATATTCAACACGTTCTGTGGATATTCATTGTCAATCGGCAGCGGAGCAATTTTTGTGTGTTAATAACACTGATCGAGGAAATTAAATAAGTGATTATTGATTATTAATTGAATAGGTACTCCAATTGTAGTGATTAAACGGACCTACTATATTTCTGGAACATTCAATGCATTGATATAGTGAAGTAGCAGTTTAACAAAGTAATAAAAGAATATGAAAATAAATAAATATCTGGGGGCAATTACACAAAAATTGGCCTAGTCCCAAACTAAGCTCTAGGCTTGTACAATGGGAACTAGATAACGATAAACATACTTATATAGAGAAATACATGCTTAAAAATAATTCACGCCGAGTCGGCGCGTCCGGGTGCGACGTAAAAATGAAACAAAGCGTACATATGAATATTTTATTTTACATCATAAATAAAACCACTACATTTTATAATATAATGTTATTTTATATAATTATAATTATGTACATCGTCCAGCGAGCGCCGGGCGCGCGCGTCAGCCTCGAGCCCAGGGCGGGCGCGGGCGCTAGATGAGGCGCTCGCTGAGCCAGATTCAGGTGTCGGGCGGCGCCGGCGGCGGCGGCGGGGGCGCGGGCGCGGGCGGCATGCTGGGCTCCGTGTGCCGGCGCCGCACCTTGCCGCGCTGCTTGAGCATGCACGCCTGCGGAGGAGCGGGCGTGAGCGGGGGCGCGCGTCACGGGCCCGCCGCCGCCGCGCCGGACCCGCCGGACCCGCGCTTGGTCTTCTTCAACATCGTCGCCTGCCGGGCAACGACACATCAGCCGAGAGACGCCGCCCCCGCTCGCGCGACCCCCCCTCGCCCCCTCGCCGCCTCGCGACCGACCCGCCGGCGAGGGTCGCGAGCCGGCCGGTGGCTTTCTTGTGCTACGGGGAGTTTCAGGGCTCCCCGTTACTCGATAGGGGAACTTTTGACTATTAAGAAAGAGAAGTTCTCGCTAGCTCGACACTAATTCCATGATTGTCTCGTCCCGTTACGAAACGGGTTCTAAATTTACCGACGACTTTCGGACATTACCCTTACTTATACAGGGTAATTTTTTAATAGGTGCACAAATTTTAATATTTGCTTCGCTATTGTTAATCATTAAGACATGTTGTGTTATTTTTACTCTAGCTTAAAACATATTAGAGATATTACCGATTCAATGATTCCACTAACTTAACGATATTCATGGACCCTCTAATACAGGGGTGCGAGGAGAGGGGAGTGTTGTTAAGTAAGTTAAAAAAGGAAATTACAAATTTAGAATATCAGTAGGAGAGGGGCTTGTTGTCTCATAAGCTGTACATGAAATTTCAAATTTCGAATATCAATACAGTGTATCGCATACCTACAGCTTGACAACCCATGTCATCATTTCTAGTGTGACTTTGTCTCCACACGAGAAGGTAAAAGAGAGATAATTTGCAACAAAAAATGCGTTTGCGTTTTATTGTCGTAATATATTATATTAAAGATACAACATCATATGTTAAAATTTGTGCACTGATAAAAAAAATACCCTGTATTACCTACCTTGCTTAGTCTCCAAAAAGGTAAATATGGAAATAAATGTAGGATTAGCGAGTACTTCTCTTTGAGCTCAGTGACCTTGTTCTCATTTGATCAATTGCGATCTGTACTTATGCGTTGAAATTTGGATTAAAGAGAAAGGTGGAATTTCACGTTCATAAAAACGACCAAATAAATATCCTACAAATTATGCACGTTCTTTAAATATCTCCCAGTGGCAATTTTCGATTGAGTTTTATGAGAATAGTTGAAATTCTACCTTAGGGCACAAAACGAGCACATGCAACGTCAACATCAATTACTGTGAAGTAAAATGCAGAAAACACAAAAACACTAAAGAACTGGATGATACGAGTGACAGGCGTCCGAAGTATCTGTAATAAATATCTATTTTCCACAATGTCTAATGCATCTACAAAGCCAAATATATGTATATGACATAGGCGTATCAGTTTGTCCGAGTCATGTGCATATTCGTCGCATACGACCAGAGCTCACCGCTGACAGTCTTGATCAAGCGCGTTTCCGTTCGTGGGAGGCTCCACCTGATGGTGGACGAGCTAAAGTTACTATGGTCACGGTCTCATCAATCAATGCCACTTATGTTGCGGTAGACCATAATCTTTGGTCGTTTATAAGTTTTATCACCAGCTATACGTATAGCCCCAGACTTTTATAGACCTTAAGGTTTATTATCACAGTTTAATCGTTTTGAGCAGATAAGTGTACATTCAGTATGACTGACACATCACTATTGTTATTTTAAAAGAAAACTTCTGGATCAAAAGTCCGCAATACACGGATCGTGATAAGCCTTTGCCATATGCATTAGTCCAGCTCGTGTGAGGGGTACCTTGAGCGCCGACTTGAGGACCACGACCTCGCTGGGCGCCGCAACCCACGGCTCCCCGTCCACCTGCACCGGGATCTCGCTCTTCAAGTTAATTTTTATGTGCCCCCCCTGTAATCACGAAGTTGCCAATTCAAAGCAAGGAAATATGGAAGAAGTCACCTTTTATGCAATGTTTATACTTCGAAGAAATGTTCCAAGTAAAATTTGCAGCAAGTTAAAACAATGAAATCAGTTTATCCCTTTATTTTTACAAAGCCAGCATATTGGTAAGTTGTACGATGCCCATCGCGCATCTCTAATTACTCGTAGATAGCAGCTAGTCTCTCAGCTCTTTTCGATAGACTAATCTTATAGACGTTATTTTTTTATAACGTGAAAACCCTTTATTTAACTAAGTCGTTATTTGAACACAAAAACATACCTGGGCTATCCGCATGGCTCCCCGCATGCCCGACTGGATCTGGCCGAGGTGCACCACGCCCGTGACGCCCACCACCTCCAGCATGCCGTCCCAGTGGTTCGGTTTGCTGAACTGATCGTCTTTTTCCGGTCCCCAAGGATTCGCCCCCGAACCCCAACTGGACAAACAACTCGCATTGAATTACCACCGAAACTTTGGATTAAATATGCAAGGGAAAAACTGAGAAACTTAACAGTTTTTTTCTCAATGCCATCCATATTAGCTTGTCAGTTTACTATCAGTTAGGCTATTACTGTACCTGAGTATGTTGAGAATGATGATGCCTTCAACGGCGGGCAGCTCGACGTGCTTGCCGTCGACCTCCAGACGTACGGCTTTATGAAGATCCTTGCACATCTTGCGGCCCACCATCTTACGTAGACCCATCTTTACGTAAACTCCTTTGTTGCGAAGCCTGTAATTGTTAAAGCATTATTGGGTTGTAATAAAACACTATTGATGGGCCGGTAAACAATCAACTTTTCACGGCAATTTAATGCCAGCAATTAATAATATTTTACTCTCACTTGGTATGTTACAGCAACACACCTACTTACACCTGGCTACGCATTGTATAGTAGGCACCTACTGACAGTTCAAAGTTTTACTGTATTTATTTGCAAGTGAACTTTAAAATAACCGCTTTATTTTATTTGCGTCGTAAGTCGTTACATGTTATTTTTGTTGAAATTACTTACTAATTTCGACATTAGGACTGCGTCATACAGAACAGATGTATTTCAAATAGAATTGTCTTTGAGGCTATAATGAAACTGACCTGCTGTTGAATTTGTTTGGATTCTCTTCCCGCGCGTTGTGGAAGTCGAGACATAGATCAGCATCGATGCCGATGCCGAAGTAGTTGTTCATGACGAGGATCTGCGAGTTGTCCTCGCTCTGCGAGCCTGTGGTCAAAAACGCTGTCATGTTAGCAATACAGTCCAAGCGCTACCCACCTTATTGGGAATTATTGGCTTTCTCACTAACCCACAGTGAAGCGTTTATGTAAGTACATTACAGATGCTTTATGTTTTGGTACTGTTAAGCCAGACACCAGTCTACATAGAAAAAAAAAGTTATAGCGTCGTTACCAAAACGATTTTTCTTTTTTTTTTTTTTTCTTTTATGTTAATGAGAAGTCACACGAGCACTCAGGCCACCTGATGGTAAGTGAAAACTGAGACCCATAGACATTTGAATTCTCAAGATTATAATCCTAAGACCTCAAATGCGCTGCCAACCCTGAGGACTAAGATGGAATGCCTCTATGCTAGTAATTTCACCGGTTGTCTTATCCCCACACCGGAACACAACAATGCGAACACTGTTGCTTGGCGGATGGTTAATGGATAAGATGGTGGTAGCGATCCGGACGGACCCTGCACAGGGTCCTACCACCGCTAAATAGGTACGTACATAATTATAATTTTCGCATTTAAACAAATAAAAAAGAAACAAGGATTAGTAATAAATAAACTTGTCCCTAGTGAGTAAAAGTGCTTCACTGATATACTACGATTAGTATCCGTAGGTACGTTATTATCGCTTTTATAAGTTTCGGGCACTAACCGGGCAACTGCTTGGAAACTTCCTTGGGTTCATCCTGCTTATCCTCGGGGTGAAAGACGACGGTCCAGCGGTCCAGGCGGATCTCTTCGGCGTCGATGACGTCACGTAGCAAGGACAGTGGGTCCTCGCCGCCCGTGTAGCCGGGTCCCCATCGTAACACGCGCGCAAGGTCGTTGCCTATGGAACATCGCCACTTGATTATACATACACCATTTACATACGAGTTTTAATATTATATGCAAGTATATAGATGGATAGAAGACGAGTGCCTATTGAACGCCGGCCTGCTAACCTGATCGATGTCTTTAAATTTGGCAGATCTATTACCGCCAAGAATTAGAATACAATTGGTAGGTGTCATAGAATAGTGCAATTACCAGTGCCGAGTGGTACGATGGCGCAGGGCGGGTTGGAGCACTGTGAGTCCTGTCCCACGTTGTCCAGGCACTGCAGCACCCAGCCTATGGTGCCATCGCCCCCGCACACCAGGATCTTGTAGTTAGGGATGTGCCGAAACACGTAAAGCCTGACAACAACACATAGTTCTTATGATATTATTTGAACATTGATGGTAATGACATCGTAATCATTCCGAGTCAGAAGACAAAAGGACCGTTCCTGTTTAATGAGAAGAATGGGCAGCTGAAATCCTCATCAAACACCAGGAAAGAGGCGACTCGGGTTTAGATCTACTATTCAATTGATTTTGTTACTTTTGGCTCTAGTTTGAATATAGTTTAGGAATTGGCATAACGAGATCGAAAACTCACCCGGGAAGCGGCCCGCCGTTTTCTAGGTCGAAAACTTGGTAGGGGTTGAGAAGTTTTCGGAAGGAGTTGATAAGCTCGAGCCCCTGGCAGCCGCCAGACTTCACGTTCACGAACACCAGGAGTGGCTTCACGCCCACCGGCACCTGTGCCGGCTCGATGCTCGGGAGGAGCATCACTGGAGAACCACAAATCCAAATATCTGAAGCAGCTCATCTCTTACTCATACATTTGTTAAATTTAAGGCCAGCAACGATGAGGATATATTCGTCAGCTAAATCGTCTAGGGATAATTTAACATTTTATCTACATCTAGTGGCAAGGCAATCATAAACTGACAGAGCAATTTAATACATCATTTGGCACTTAACGAATATAACTTAACAAATACTTATCTTCAAAGAGGATGGACAATTGAATTATGTCATGCTGCTATTTTGTTTTCTTGTAAGTGTGATCGTCATTCACCCGTATAAGAACACAGAGCAAGAAATGCGTAGCACTAATAACTCACCTAATAAATGCTTATCTTCATATTTGGCCTCTCTGAGAGCGTAGAGCGCGCGCACCGCTTTGCTTGCGTCTTCATATGTAATCACCATCGACCCGTACTCGTAGTAAATCGGTCCGATTGATGTGAACTTGTTGTCTGCACAAGAATACAAGCCGTCAGATATCGCCTAGTTCCACGTGATACAGGTTAACGACGAGTGGTTAGTTCAGTTTTTTAAACCTTTTCAATATTAGACGACAAGCAAATTTAATTTTTGTTTGTTGAACAGAGTATCCCTTTGAATCTTAGCAAACCTCGAATTTATCTCGGTTATTTAGAACGGGCACTTCGTTATGAGACTAATTTAACTAGCGAGGTTAAGGTTAGTGTTTCCAATATGTAGTGGTGAACTGACCAGCGCCGAGGAACTCGACGAGGATGTTCTCGTAGTTCCGCTCGGACAGGCCGGGCGGCAGCGAGGCCACGAACAGCGCCAGCGTGGGTCCGTGCGGGTCGCGGCGCGGCTGCAGGTAGAAGCGCGCCAGCTCCATGCGCCGCACGGACTCGCGCGCCAGCCGCACCACGATGCGCCACGGCCGCTCCTCCTCCTCCAGCACGCGGTCCGACACTGCCCGGACACCACAACACCGGCAATTCATATTACCTTCCTTCTAATACAACTACGAGGGTGATTATCCCACGCTTCTTCTAAACAACCTACTTCTTGTCTGTTGACGCCTTGAAACTCAACCATGTCGTCTACATAGAGGCAAAACTCACTAAGTAACTAAGCACAAATAACTTACTAATAACATCTATACGATTGTGGAATCTGTTACCTACTGACATTATAGGTAGTCTCAGTCTATAGGTAGATTCTTTCAAAACTAGAGTGAAGAAAAACATAATCATTGTCCTTAAAACTTCCTGTTATTATGTTTTTTTTAAATATTTATCTATTGTATATATGTATCTATATATATTGATATTTATAGGAATTTTTAATTTGGATACATACTATGTATTACTTTATGTATTACTTTGATGAATGTAAAACCGCACCTGTAGGAACATACAGGGTAATTTTTGAATAGGTGCACTGTACGGTCCAACACCGCACAGTCATTTTAGCCTACTACGCGCTCTACTTTTTACATGCGTCATACATGCTATAAATGTATGTTATTCGCATTATTCATTTGCACTCCTAAAAACAACGTCAGAGGTAGTCGACCTAGCTAATCAGCTGTAACACGTCTCTATAACAATAAACCTATAACTTTGGAGTGACGGGTTTAACTTAAAACTATTATTTGTGTACCGGAGCTTTTACTGAAACTCGGTAGCGGCTCCTACATAAAATTGGTCCTTCGAGCCGGATGATACGCTGTGAGTCTGTGTCTGAATTGCGGTTGCGATCGGTTTGCTAGCCTCCCACAAGCGGGTCTCACTAGTGAATTGAGAAGGCGCATAGACCGTGACAAGGGTGCAGGCGCACTGTGTATCTGGAACGAGCAACTACAATCCTAACGAGACTACGGAAACTCCGTTATCTTCACATCGATATTAATCAACTACGGATCAACGATCTTTACATCGAACAACGGTGAACATTCAACTAACATGTCATACTTCGGAGCGGGGAAGATGCAATCCGAAGAGGGCAGCCGACCAGGATCACCACGTGCTCCAAACTGGCCAAACCTTCTTCAGAATCAAATGAGATGCCTAGAAGCCATCAAAACGTTCAAATCAAACTTCAAAAAGGATGGCCCCTCTAGGAAAACCTCTGACTACCTAAAGAAGCGCCTGAACGATTTGGAAGCTCTTTGGGTTAACTACGAAGCTAACAACGAACTACTGAAACACATGGAAGATCAAGAAAGTGAATACTTTCGGGATGATATTTTTAACAAAACAAAGGCAATGTACGAAGAACTAAAACAAGAGATAATGAAGCTGCATCTAACACTATCCCTCGGGATGCAAACAGCAACCCCTAAAAAAGCAGAAGGAACATCCACACTGGCTGATTTAGTCAGAAACCAGGCCGACGCCGATCCCGGAAGCAGCGGGGTACTATCGGAGGAAAACAAAAACTTACTACGCCAACAACTCCTAAACTTCGATGCACTGGAGAGGGTTATTATGAAAACTAACTTGGAGAACATAACTGAGAAATGGGAATTAGAGGATAGCCTCAACATACTCAAATCAAGATGGAATGCCATAGACAAGCTGCACTGGGAATTGAACTTCGTCCTTAGGGGGTCTATCGGTACCTACGATGGGGAATACCAGAAATGGGAAAATAAGTACGAAAATCTCAAGAAAAACATAAACAAGAAAATTTGGGCGAACGCGCACTATCAAAAATCAACACCACATATGGATCTTCCTGAGTTCGACGGAAGCTATAACAAATGGGTATCATTCAAAGACCTATTTGTAGAAACTGTGCACTCGAACCCGCTTTTGTCGAAATCCCAGAAAATGCAGCATCTTAAATCAAAACTAAAAGGAGAAGCAGAAAAGCTGATCCAACATCTTTCAATCAGCACGGAAAACTACGATTCCTGCTGGGAAATAATACAACATCGCTACGAAAACAAGAGGCTACTATTCTCATCCTACATAAATACTCTACTAAGCTTCCCAGCCATTCAACAGCCCTCCGCATTTAATATCAAGAAAATGCACGATATTATCAAGGAATGTGTAAACGGATTAAATAATTTGGGACTTGATACATCGACTTGGGACCCACTTCTTGTCCATTTATTGCTGCCGAAACTCGACACAATAACATATAATGAATACGCTCATAACATGGAGAACCCAAGGGAACTACCTAAACTACGGGAACTAACTGATTTTTTGGAAGCGAAGTTCATCGCATTTGAATTGCAAACTTTGCGCTAAGGCTCATCATACGCTACTACATAACGACAACATGGAAAATAACCGAGTTGAACGAAACTCCAACCAACAATCTTCAACTTCAACTCGCAGGGCAAATCATGTTAACAGCGGCCGCAATGATCAAGAAGTCCTGCTAACTACCGTCAAACTGATGGTCAACAACATAGAAGGAAAGTACGTGACTCTACGAGCACTACTCGATCAGGGATCGCAGGTGTCCCTTATAACTGAAAACGCAGCCCAACGACTTAGACTACCCAGACGTAAATTAAGCGCAGTCGTATCGGGAGTCGGAACGTCCCAAGGAGATAGCAAAGGTTGCCTATCGATTGAATGTAAGTCAATACATTCGGACTTCACATTTTCAACTGAGGCCCTTATCATGAAAAAACTTATCAACAACCTACCATCTGCAAATCTGAAAAGGGAAAAATGGAGTCATCTGGAAAATCTGAAACTCGCAGATCCAGATTTTCATGTCTCCGGACCTATCGATATCTTACTGGGAGCAGACGTATACTCCAAGATCATCGAAGACGGGGTCCTCAAGCAGGATAACAACTCTCCTGTCGCACAACATACCAAACTGGGATGGATACTATGCGGCAACGTAAAGACATTCAACTGTCTAGTAACGCTCAACGAGCTAGAAAACTTAAACAGATGTTGGGAGACTGAAGAAATCAACTGCAGTGACAAAAATACTGTCAGTGACGATTTCTGCGAAAAACAATACGTTGAAACAACGGAAAGGCTAAGCACAGGCCAATATGTTGTGAAAATGCCATTAAAAAACGACATAGGGTCAAAACTAGGCTCGTCTAGACCACAAGCTATTTCACAATTTCTTCAACTGGAAAAGAAAATGGCTAGACAGGAACATTTTGCCGAACAATATAAACAATTCATCGCTGAATACCAAGAACTTGGTCACATGAAACCTGCAACGCAGTCAACGAATTCTGAACTTCAGGCCTACCTACCTCATCACGGAGTAATACGTGAAGGTTCTACAACTACCAAACTACGTGTAGTATTCAACGCCTCAATGAAAACTAGCACAAAATATAGTTTAAACGATTTAATGGAGAGAGGACCTAACTTGCAAAAAGACATTATAAACTTGATACTTAACTGGCGAAGCTACAAATACGCAATAACGGCGGACGTTGAAAAAATGTTCAGAGCCATCTTCCTACATGAAGATCAACAACCGCTACAAAAAATAATGTGGAGACTATCTCCACAAGATAAACTTCAAGAGATGCAGCTTTGCACGGTGACGTACGGAACCAAAGCGGCGCCGTTTCTAGCGATGCGCACACTGCAACAACTAGCTAAAGATGAAGGTCACGCCTATCCTGCGGCGGAGAAAGCATTAAGAAATCAATTTTACATGGATGACGTCATCACGGGTCATAATACGATCGAAGGCGCAAAAGAATTGCAAAAGCAACTCTATGACCTACTACAGAAAGGAGGATTTACTTTACGAAAATGGGCAAGCAACGAGCCAGCAGTGTTAAAGGGCCTCGCCGAAGAAAACAAAAGTACACAGGACATTTTCAACTTTAGTCCTGAGGATACAACTAAAACACTGGGCCTAGGATGGAACAAGACTGAGGACCAGTTTTGCTTCGATTGGGACGTACCGGAGGCCAGCAAGAAATACTACACGAAACGAATGATGCTTTCAGACATAAGCAGGCTTTTTGATCCTCTCGGTTGGCTAGCACCTGTAACAGTTTATACTAAACTCCTGTTTCAAAAGGTTTGGAGCAGCAGCATTGCATGGGATGAGCCAGTACCAGATGATATTGCCAAGGAATGGGATACAATTCGATCTCAATTAAAACTTATCAAAAACATAACAATACCGAGGTGGATAAACTGTGTCAACAATGCCATCGAACTGCACGGCTATTGCGACGCAAGCGAAAAAGCAATGTCGTGTGTTATATTTAGCAGAACAGTAAACAACCAAGGCAATTTCGTAATAACATTACTCACAGCCAAAACAAAGGTCGCCCCACTGAAAAAAAAACCTTCACTGCCGAGATTGGAACTTTGTGGTGCTCTCCTCTTAGCTAAACTCATGGCTAAAGTTAAAAGCGCTCTTGCCGAAAACGAACTGCGTGTTTACTGCTGGACAGACTCTAAAGTGGTACTCGCATGGCTGCAGGGTAGCAACACCAAGTGGGAATCATACATATCCAACCGAGCGACTACGATAAACAACATAGTACCTGCAACACAATGGCGGCATGTGAAAAGCAAAAAGAATCCAGCTGACTGCGCATCAAGGGGACTTTTACCTTCAAAACTAGTGAACTTTAACTTATGGTGGGAAGGACCTGAATGGTTGAAAACTTGGACAGAGGACAGCTCCCTGAAAACTGAAACATATAGAACAAATAACGAAAAAGTGTACGAGTGTAACGTTGCGTCACAGAAACGTGACGACACCGAAGACGTCATCAAACAAATATTAGAACGATGCAGCACAATGTCACGTGCGACTCGATGTGTCGCGTGGGTATTACGTTTCACAACAAAGCTACGTAATAAAACCCAAGCAGCGAATGTGACTCATTTAACTAACGAGGAATTAAACGAAGCAAATCAGCGCATCATCAAGACAATTCAGCGAGAAAACTTCTCAAAAGAAATAGAAGATCTGAAGAAAGGGGAATCGGTGAACAAAAACAGCAAGATTTTGAACTTGACACCATTTCTCGACGAACAAGGAATCTTACGAGTAAAAGGGCGTTTACGTCACTCAGCCCTCCCCGAAGAAACAAAATACCCCATAATCCTACCACACAGTGACCACTTTACTCAACTTGAGAAAACTTCTCAAAAGAAATAGAAGATCTGAAGAAAGGGGAATCGGTGAACAAAAACAGCAAGATTTTGAACTTGACACCATTTCTCGACGAACAAGGAATCTTACGAGTAAAAGGGCGTTTACGTCACTCAGCCCTCCCCGAAGAAACAAAATACCCCATAATCCTACCACACAGTGACCACTTTACTCAACTTGCAATAAGCCTCGCGTACAAGCAAGTGTTACACGGCGGAGCCCGCCTAACCCTCGGACAAACAAGACAGAAATATTGGATTATTGGAGGGAACCGCGCTGTCAAAGGCTTCATAAGGCGTTGCGTCATATGTGTGCGATTTAAAAGCACGAAAAATGAGCAAATAATGGGAAACTTACCCAGCGCAAGAGTGACTCCATCCCGTCCCTTTACGCACACTGGCGTAGACTTCACGGGCCATATCAATGTCAAACTCAACAAGGGACGGGGTGTAACTACAAGCAAGGGATACATAGCCCTGTTTATATGCCTATCTACAAAAGCCGTGCATATCGAACTGGTATCCGACTTAACTTCGCAATCATTCTTGGCAGCCCTAAAGCGTATGTGCGCCAGAAGGGGTACACCAAAACATATCTATTCAGACAATGGAACGAACTTCAAAGGAGCCGCCAAAATCTTACAAGAGGAATTTAAGGCATATGAAACTTTGTCATCACCCGAATTCTTCAAAGAAGTCAACAGACTTCAAATACAGTGGCACTTCCTGTGTCCACGATGGCCATCAGCAGCCGGAATCTGGGAAGCAGCAGTCAAATCCCTGAAGCAAAGTCTAGTAAGGGTCGTCAAAGATGAAAAATTAACATTTGAACAATATACGACCCTCCTAGCTCAGATCGAAGCCTGTTTGAACAGCAGACCACTTTGCCCGATGACAGAAGACGTGGACGACCTGGACTACTTGACACCAGGACACTTCCTAACAGGAACCCCGATGATGTCACTGCCCCGAGAAGATCTCACCGAACAGAACTTTGATCTTCGCAATAAGTGGAAACGAGTCGAACTCATGCATCAGCATATTTGGAATCGATGGTCAAAAGAATATTTACATCAACTGCAAACAAAAAGCAAATGGCGGAACCCTAAAGAAAATATACAAAAGGGCGACTTAGTCCTTGTAAAGGAAGATAACGTGCCCCCCGGAAGATGGGCCATGGGCCGCGTGTTGGACCTACACCCAGGTGCCGACGGGTACGTCCGAGTAGTTACGCTCAAGACACAGGCCGGCAACTTTAAACGCCCAATCGTGAAACTAGTTCCACTTCCGAAAGAAAACATAACTTGGCCTGTGCAAAGCGACGATAAACAACAAAACATGCTGCCTGAAACAAAGAACACTGACCTACGTCAACAGCAGCGTGAAACGAAAAAACACAGAGGCAAATTGGGCAGTCACGTGACAACAGTCTTATTTGCATTAGTGACCTTATTCACTTGTGTAAACACACAACCAACTCAATATTACAATACTACACCGATTGAGGGCAACAGACCCTTATACTTCGACAAAATGGGAAGTCTTCAGCTTATCCACGACGAATGGACACTGTTGGTGTACTACAATCTAACTACGTACTGGCAAGGAACTGATAAAATCAAAAAATACATAAACAATTTGGACAGTATTTGCGAAAGATTAGAAAAACAGCCGTGCAAACCCACTATAGCCCAACTACAACACGAAATACAGCAAATCACGGATTACAACAGCTTACTACTAAGCCAACATTTGAATAGAAAGAAGAGAGGCTACTTCAACGGAGTCGGGAACTTGGCTCATACTCTCTTCGGAGTATTAGATGAAAACTTTGCGGACAAATATCAAGATGATATCGCAAAGATCCAGGAGGACGAAAACTACTTGTTACTACTCTTGAAAAACCAAACAAGCATCGTCGAAACTGAAAATAATATAATCAAAAACAATGAAAATTTCATGAAGAACCAACTAGAAAGTATACATAAATACATAGAAACAACAAACATCACCTTGGAGAAAATTGTTTACAGGGTTCAAACAATGTTAACTATGAACGATTTGAACGCAGCATCCCTCACGGCAAGCTTGATCCTATGGAACTTAAAACGAACGCAAGATACCCTACTGAACACCCTTACAAACATACACAACGGACACTTAGATGTTCATCTCCTAACTCCCAAGCAACTAGTAAATCAAATAAACACAATCGCTGCAAGAATATCTAAACGCCTGACGCTACCAGTAAAGAACGTAGAAGAAAACATTAAGGACGTTTACAAACTCCTTTACGTCAGAGCGCGAGTGACCTCATCGTATCTGCTCTTGGAAGTCCACATTCCACTTATAAGCGATGACGAATACAACGTCTATCGAATCCTGCCTCTTTTGATGCATGGACCCAACAAAGAAACCTTAGCCGTCGTACCATCATCAACACATATTGCAACCAACTTTGGAAAAGAAACTTATATCATGATCGAAGGAAAAGACCTAGAACAATGCACAAAAATGAAAGATGATAATTATATTTGCAATTCAAACTATCCCGTCTACAACTTACGCAACGAAAATGCACCATGTGAAGCAGAAATCCTCGGTCAGCAAACAAGCCGGCACTGTCACATTACAAAGTTTAATTGCAGTGACGCCTGGATCAAGTTACATAAACGCAACCGATGGCTTTATTTATGTTGTAGCACGTGCCACGCGCGCGTACTATGCAACGGTCAAATAACATCAACAAAGATAACAAATACCGGGACTATCGACTTGAACAACGGGTGCATATTACAGAAAAAGGATTCAACTCTCTTCGCTTACAATCATTTTGGAAGCACGGTGAAGCTTGAACCAGACGTACCGGACATGCCGGATGTAAATCTTCACCTGAATGAAGACATGAATTTTAATCTCAGTAGTATCATACTACCACCAATCTCGTTTAACGAAACTGAGGAACACAACCAGCTAGATAAAAAACTGCAACTCCTGAAACAAAATGAAAAGCTTCCCGTTGCTGAGATAACTTCCCATGACATACACCAATATTTTGTCTTGTATTTCCTGGTGGTGGCAGCCATCGCTACAGCGATCTATATCACAGTGAGACGCTGTCAGCAGAAGATTTTGAAGCTAAAAATACCGGCGGAGATGCAGGAAACACAGCTGGAGATGCGGAATAAATCATCACCCCAGCAGAACCCGATAGCACGATCTCGACAACCGCAAAAGGAAGAGCTTGAGATGCGGGAACAAGTGAACCCCGTCTACCAAGAAATCCAACGCCCCAAACGGCCAATACGACGAATGTTCAATTTGGATTCTGATTAACTTTTATTATTAATTTTGTAACTGTACAGGTCGCTCTATCTCTTACGATGTCGTCTTATCTCTTCTCATCTCCCCTTGCCCTTGGCAGCATGTACGGTCCAACACCGCACAGTCATTTTAGCCTACTACGCGCTCTACTTTTTACATGCGTCATACATGCTATAAATGTATGTTATTCGCATTATTCATTTGCACTCCTAAAAACAACGTCAGAGGTAGTCGACCTAGCTAATCAGCTGTAACACGTCTCTATAACAATAAACCTATAACTTTGGAGTGACGGGTTTAACTTAAAACTATTATTTGTGTACCGGAGCTTTTACTGAAACTCGGTAGCGGCTCCTACATGCACAAATTTTGATATTTGTTCGCTGTTGTTAATCAATAACACATGTTGTGTTATTTTTACTCTAGCTTAAAAATATTAGAGATTCAATGATTCCACTAACTTAACGATATTCATGGACCCTCTAATGCAAGAGTGCGAGGAGAGGGGAGTGTTGTTAAGTAAGATAATAAATGAAATTTCAAATTTAGAATATCAGTAGGAGAGGGGCTTGTTGTCTCATAAGCTGTACATGAAATTTCAAATTTCGAATATCAATACAGTGTATCGCATACCTACAGCTTGACAACCCATGTCATCATTTCTAGTGTGACTTTGTGTCCATACGAGAAAATAAAAGAGAGAGAATTTGCTACAAAAAATTTTTTTTTGAAGTCGTTTTATTGTCGTAATGTATTAACGATACGATGTGTTGTGTATTAACGATACAAAATCATATGTTATAATTTGTGCACTGATAAAAAAATTACCTTTTATAGTATTACCATTTTCCTTGTAACAATCGAGTTCCCTTTACTTGTAACTCGTGAAGACTAATCAACATATTGTATGTGGGATAGCGATAGACAGAAAATAACTATTAAGAATATTTTAAAAGTTGTAGGTTGATTAAATGCAATCGACACACTGGTAAAATTATTCAATTTAAGAAGTTTATCCCTTAAAGTGGTAGTTACCGCCGCGGTCGAGCAGTATCTCGGAGCAGCGGTAGTCCTGCGTGGCCTGCGCGGGGTCCAGCCCGAAGCGCTCGAGCGCCGCGGCCATGAGGTCCGCCACGGTGTGCTCGCCGCGGCAACCCACCGTCACGTACGTCTCGCCGCCGCCCGCGATGCGCCCGGGGTACACGCGCACCGAGCCGCCGCCCGTCTCGGGCTCCCTGTAGAGGTAACACAAGTTTTCAAACCAGATTAATTATGTTAATTTTGGTACCATATTGTCGCATTCTCAACCAATATTGAGGTTACGAGTATGTTTATAGTTCAATTCACTAGCCCATCGAGAAGAACGTTTAAAATCAGTTGCATTTGTAAGACGACCTTACTGTCGAGTTATTTGAGAAAACAAAATAAGATTTACATTTCAGTCTAAGACATCACCGCGTCTAGTAAATATTGATAAAAGCGGCTTAGTGGTAGTCGGACTCGCCCATGAAGGGTTCCGTAGCAGCAAGATGACGTTTATGACGTTTTAAAAAAAACTACTTGCTAGATCTCGTTCAAACCAATTTTTGGTGGAAGTTTGCATGGTAATGTAATGTACATGATATAATTTTCTTATTTTTATCATTCTCTTATTTTAGAAGTTACAGGGGGTAGGAAGGAGGGGGAAACATTTTACCACTTTGGAAGTGTCTCGCGCGCAAACTATTCAGTTGAGAAAAAGAAAATGATGTTAGAAACCTCAATGTCATTTTTGAAGACCTATCCATATATACCCCACACGTATGGGTTTGATGAAAAGAAAAATAAGTATCAGTTCTAAGTATGGGGAACCCCCAAAATTTCTTATTTTATTTCTATTTTTGTGTGAAAATCTTAATGCGGTTCACAGAATACATCTACTTACTAAGTTTCAACAGTATAGTTCTTATAGTTTCGGAAAAAAGTGGCTGTGACATACGGACGGACAGACAGACAGACAGACATGACGAATCCGTCCCCGTCCGTCCGGTTCCGTTTTATGTCATTTGGCTACGGAACCCTGAAAAGTTAATTCAGTCACACATAGCGGTGGCAAGAAGGCTCCTAGCTCAGCAACATGTTACAAATAGCTTTGAGACGCCGATACACCTACGTAAGTATGTAATAAGTATACCAGTCTGGTACTAGTCGGTTCTCGTTAGCCCTGTCTCTATAAAAAGTGTGTACAATTAATTACTTGAATCGTAGAAATAGTGCAGGTCGCTTGTTGGGTAGGCGCGTGACGCGCGCCAGCGGCGTGGGGTCGCGCAGCGGCGGCTCGTCGCCGGCCAGCGCGTCGGTCAGCTCGAACTGCTCCGGCTCGCGCGCCACGTGGAACGCGCGCAGCGCTGCCGAAACTAGCTCGCGCTCGTTCCAGTTGCGGCCCACCACCACCGGCCGGTACAGCCGCCGCGCCCACGCCGCCTCGCCGTCGTACACCTTCACCACCTCTGTTGAAAGCCAAGATACTATACCGAACCGAAGCGAACCGTAATAATGTAATTGAAAATGTTTCGCTACTAAGTACCGAGTTAAGTTGGTAAGATAAATTACCTTCGTCTCGGTCATCTGGTGTGCGGTCGCGGTGCTGCCGGTGGTCGGGCCGGTGGTCCTGGTCCGCGGGCGCGCCCGTGGAGCCCCCGGAGCCGCCGCGGCCCTCGCAGCCCGAGCTGAACTCCTCGCTAACGCTGCGCGCTGCAACACCACACCTCGATACACCCGAGCACCCGCCGTGCCCGTGCGTACAATATGGATACCACAAGCTACAAGTTTGGATCTATGCTCATAACTAGACTGTATTATATTGATATCTAGTCAGTCAGTTTTTGTGTTTTAAGATGAGACGTACAGTCCAAGTCACAGATATATACAGCCGTTGCGTCACATTAATGTGTACACAGACCTTATTGTCAGTGGCATAGAGGTGTGTGGATATTTTGACGTCATGGAAAACGAAGTATACATATTTATGACTAAGACAGTTTTCTCAAAATAAATTCTGGGAGCTCAATTTACAGCGAAAAGTTAGGTATGCATTTTATCCATATTATAATTTAAGTTTAATTTATACAACTGACTACGACATTATGTTTATATGGGTTCTATTTTGTTAATATTTGTGTTAATTATTTGGTTTACATACCAAGTTTTTATATACTTATATCAGCATTAAAAAAACGAAACAATATTTTAATCATTGAGGTACCTATCTTAAAAATTGACGCAGATGCACATAATTTCGATCAGAAAAATGCAATAGAAAAACGACGATTACGGAATATTCTATGTTACAAAGTCGGTTAAAAGAACTTGATATGTAAAGCTTGTTAAACGATTACTAAATTCAGAGAAAACGACGATATTTAAGACCAGTATTCATTAAATTTCGAGCAGGGTCGAAATACCATCGTTCACCTTACTAACACACAAGTATCCCGATTAACACCAAGCCAGCTATAAAAAAACATAATTGCGACCCAACCCAGCACACGCCGTATATTCGCAGACAAAATGACCTGTGGAAACTTTAGCTATATTATCTTTCGGTCATTTTGTCTGATGTGCCAGACCAGACAAACTAACTTTCTGGCGTTAATCATAGAGCTCACAGCGACCATTTCTAGCCAACCGGTATTTTGGGTAGGGCCTGTAAGCCCTTTGACCACGCCAAGCACCTAAGATGTTTATGTTATGTTGTGTACCGCTCGTCTGGTCCGCGCCACCATACCTGGCCGGTGGAATACTGCATCATGAGTATTCTTCAGGCGACGGCTTCTTTATAATAAAATGGTGACATAAAATGAAGTGGACCTAAGTCGTATAAGGACGGAAAGTTGCAAGTGGAATTTGTATCGAAATGAGATTAAGCATTGATATCGTTAACGGCATTTTTTAACCGACCATTTTGTAAACTGTGAATTTATTGTTTTTGTAGAAGTCTTGGCTGCAGAAATATTCTAGAATGGACAAGAGCTATGAGACTTGTGACTGTCGCCCAATTGTTTCGGTTTGGAAAATAAGATGAGTATGCGGAGCTGATTGCCGACCTTAGTTAGGTAGTGAGGCACCATATCTTAATATAATGAATTTATAGTATAGTAGTAAACTTGTAAACAAGTTGTTTGGGATTTCCATATGAAAAAATCACAAAGTACCTACGAAGAGGTTTTGGTAGATTGGCTTCAGGTGAAGACAGTTTTGTGTCCAAATCTGATACTCTTTTGTTTAATGAACGAAACGATATCAAGCCCAATGAGAATAAAAGATAGTAAGTTGGTTGAAATGAACTTTAATTCCGATAAGGAGTAGATCCCAATTTAGTTATAATGTTAAGTGTGGATGTGCGTGTGCGTGTCAAAGTTATTGTTAGATTGCGTTGAAGCAATATAGAGCATGCGCAGAGTCTACAGGGAAGGGGACATTGGGACGATTAATAGCCTTGATAGCTCGTGGTTTGTGTCTGAGGTGAAAGTAAAGCCCAGTTTCATGAATAGTGAAAGGATAACTGATAATATGAAGCACATATCAAAAGCCTAGCGTGCCGGTCTGAGAAATACTATACTTAGGCATTTCAAAGATTCCTTGAATAGGAAAGTTAAGTATTCAGTGAAGATCGACAAGAACACCGTATGAAGTATAGTCGCACTCAAGCCGCATATTCTATCATGCTCGGTTAACCATGGATCTGAAACATGAACGTCAAAATTGTTCGCCTCTATCAAGAGGCTTTCGATGATCATGCGTCAGCTCGCTTTTTTGGCTCACACTGCACCCTCGTTCAGCTGTTCAAAGTTTAAAATGAGCAAATAGTAGGGGTAGTATGCGGGAGGGAGGCAGTGCGCGCTCGCGGGAGTACCTCTGGAGTAGGGGGGCGAGGCGCCGCCGTGCGGGCTGCAGGCGGCCGGCAGCAGGCGCCGCGCCAGCGTCACCAGGCGCGCCGGGCCCCAGCGACGCTCCCGCGCTGCCCAAAGACACCGCTCACACTCCACCACTTTTACCTCTCTCGCACATGTGCCGCGGTATTCGCAACCTACCCCCCGCACGATACAGGCCACTAATAGCTTCCAAAGATGAACTCTGATGCGGCTGATGTCGGTCGGACGGCGGACCACGGTCAGACCGATTAGCTCAATCGGCTCCAAGATTGGAAGTTCGGAATGAAGCGTTTCAAGATGCAGAATTTGAGAAGGCGAGACGAGCAAAAAGACGGCTTTTTCGAATCAATCATTCAAACGACTATTCTATTTAGGACTAAATGAAAAAGTCAAGAGGTAAATGCTAGTGATAGAATAAATTTTACAAAAACAACCCAATCTGGCTAAAAGTTAAATTGAATCGTCAGGATCTGATCGTGGTCGCTGATAGCTGATAGTCTACAAGCGGCTACGAAGCCTGCGAATGGCGAGGCACATGTGGGGCGGCGGCGGTGCGGCGGCCGGCCTAGTCTAGACCGGGGTCTAGGTCTAGGCTAGGGTAGGGGGGACACTTACGGCAGCCGAAGTCTCGCTGCGAGGGCGGCGGCCGCACGTGCACGCCGATGATGGCTTCCATGGGCACCTCGGTGCGCGGGATGGAAACCGCCGCCGGCGGCAGGAAAATTGGCTGCAGCATGCCGAATGTACATTCTTCCGGGATTAGGGCGCGGCACCCCGCGTGACACTGCAATTGCAATTTCGTCAATAGCTTTATGTAAAAAAGGATAAGAAGAAACTATTTATTAACAACCGATATTTCTAAAAAGTACTCATTTGTTTGTTTGTCAGACTTTTGGACATAATACATATGTACTTACTTAAATTATCTAGGGAAAATACCGTGACGAAAAAAATAATAGATGTACCATTTGAAAATTTAACCCTGATTATGTTATCTTTTGTTGGAAGCGCAGGTGGGTACGGTACGGGTAATTTAAATTCTAACTAGATTATTGGGTTCTTATTTGTAGATGGTAGGAGGTGGTACTGACCGTGCTGCCGCACCACTCGCACCGATAGCCGGTGAGGCACTCGGCCGAGCAGCAGGCGCGGCGGCAGGCGGCGCACTTGGAATTTGCCGGGAGGTTCCCCTCCCGCCAGTGGTGCACTGGCCTTGGCTCGGAGCCCGCGCAATATGTCGCGTTCTCCTTGCAGTCCGCCGCCGCGAAGTCCACACATTCTCCGTGGACGTAGTATTCGCATACTGGAAATAAGATATTATTATTGTGACTATTTAGCATCAACAGGTACCATTATGAAGCTAGGGTGCGCTTGGTAAAGAACTATAAGGAGACATATAGATTTAGCACAGCTTAATTACGGTCTTCGGAAAACCGATGTATCTAGTGGATGAGGTGGTGTAAGAAATACTGGTATGTATCACATTTTCCGTAATCCATCTTATCTCTTCCTTAAAAATGGCGGTACAGTCAACATCTTTAACTGTTAAGCTACCATAGGACCCTGTCATAATGACAACGTCAAGTCACGATAAAGAAATAACGTCTAAATAAAGCATTGGCTTTTTGAGACTGGGTGCAATAGTTGCTTAGCAATGAAAGCTCTTGTCCGTACAGTTTTATGAGTAAATACCCTTTTAAACTTTTTCCCTTTCTTTATAAAGCAAGATTAGTGAAGGCAAAACATAGCGATAAATTGATCACCTATAGCACAAAATAATGAGGTGGCTCTAGGGGCGTAGTCAAGATGCATAACGCTAAGATAGCGATTTTCGAAAATCGGGTAAGTGTATAGGATTGACGGAAGCTGATGACAGATCACTTCCATCGCTTACATAAACTCCATACATTTCGAGTCGATAGAAAATAGAAACGACAGCGTTTGCATCTTGGCTACGCCCTGTTTGTTGAAGTAAAATAGGGAACCGTACGACGAGTGAAGTTTGAGAGACAGACCACACCACCGTGGATTTAGAACACTATACAGCTCTAATTCTAGCAAATACTTATGGGTACTATAGATAGTGATAGCGCCATAATAAATCCTAGCAAGTTACCGGGCCTTATTCTACATTATATACCAGTGTCTGTGTTGTTACCGGCATTGTTTATTTTTCTATGAAACACGAGTGACAATAATACTGTCAGTTGCGAACGCAAATGTGATAGCCTAGCCAGCCGAACTGTAGAATCTGGGCCTTATTCTACATTATTTTAAAAAGTATTGCTATCGTATATTTTTTTGGAACTCGGTCACCTCTACGTATTAATTAATAAGAACTGTTCTAACGGTGAAAATACGGTAACTATAGGAGAAAAGTTAATGTAGAACAAAGTCTCTGTACATTGTCTAGCGAAAATAATTCGAAATAAATTGGTGTTATTACGTCTGCATTGAAACTCTGGGCAGTGGTGTACCTATGGAAACAAAACATAATTAAAATTAATAAAATTGGGAGATCAATCCGATCTTCCAAGCATTGTCTGTTTGTATCTGTAGTATATGGAACTAAATTATTCGTTTAATATCAAATATTAATAGTCCGACAAAGGATTTTCCTATTCTGAATTCCTATTAAAAATGCATGAATAGTTAAAAATATACATAGACGTATATTTTTAACTATTCATGCATTTTTAATTCAAACAGTCTTTATTATTTTACTAAAGTATCGGACTGACGCCTACAACTCTAAATCAAATCTTACGACACCTTTGTCGAAATCAGGACACCCCTTCAGTTTATATGAAGGAACAAACAGCCACACAAACATACAAACAGGTCAAAAGCATTACACTCTTTCTTCAGCAGTCGGCTAAAAATAACCCTAGATCGGGACGCCAATTGTCATGATTTTGAAACTCAAAAAACGCCACATTTGTCATTGTAAGACGGATGTAATTCGCACAATTTTCCAAAATGAATCCCGATTTTTTATTAGCACGTGACGTTTTTAGGGTTAGACCTGGCTTTCCGCTTTTATATTTATCATATTGGCCTTTCGGGAACCCCGTGAGTGTGAATGCCCTGGGTACAAGCCCCACGGGCCCTTATTGTAAAGAAGGTACTGGTGCAGGGTTGTCAATGATTCTCTTTCCGCTGCGGTTCCTGTAGCAGCTACTAGAGAAGTAATAGTGATGTACTTACTCATACAATGTAAAGCTGGCAGTTCGTCAAGCCGCTTACGACACACCGTGCAGAACTTGCGTTTGTGATGTGCCGGCTCGGACCAACAGTGGGCCACCGGGTTCTGGACAAACAATCACGTGTTCAGTGGCCGCTGAGGGCCTTCAACAATGCCTATACAGCATTTTATATAATTAAATAAATATCGGGGAACATCTCATTCAAATTGAAATGACTAGACCCAAACATTAGCTCTAGGCTTGTACTTTGGGTACTGTACAACAATAAAATATATTTATGCACATAAATACATACTTGAATACATAGAAAACATCCAAGACTCTGGCAAAGAATCACTTCTCGTACAATATATTCGCCCTTGCCAGGAATCGGACCCGGGACCATAGCTTCTTAGGCATGAGCTCTACCATATTGCTTTTGACATGTTATCGAACTGAGCTGGGATTCTACACTGTAATAACATTATCGTCTCTCACGTGTTTCCTCACTGTCAACTTTTTGGTAACTCTTATGTCATTTACAATAATAGCGACCGACTCCTAAACGATTCTAAAACACGTCAAACGCGATATCGTTACAACGCAGTAGAATGGAGCCCCTAAGCTCTAACTAAGATGCGTTCGCTAACTAGCATTTCTATTCATTTTGTTTTTAAACCAATTACGTCACTGGTACATCGCGTGATATGAATAGTCACGAAACTAATAGAAACGCTAGTTAGCGAACGCATCTTGGCTAGGCCCTCCTGTTTTAAGTGTGTTTTTAAATCGGCCGCCTGAATGGCGGCCGATTAAAAGTTACGATAGCTCTTATTTACTTGACAATAATGGCGGCCGAGTTAAAAACAATACCAAAACAGGTCAAAGGCAATATGATTACCCAGTAGAATAGAGGCCCTGGGCCTCTATTCAGGTGCGTTAAAACGATATCGTGTTTGACACGTTTAAGAATCGTTTATGTCACAGTCGCCATTATTGTAAATGACATAAGAGTTATCACAACGTTGACAATACGGAAACAGGTCAAAAACGATATCGTTGTTACCGTGTAGAATTCCAGCCCTGTTTCTCTACTAAACTAAACAATTATACTACGTTGCGTTGCCTATATTTTATATTTAACTAGCTCTAGTAGGTGATAGCATAAAAGAACTTATTTTAGAATTGAGCGGTAAACTTTAATGCACCAATTTCTATTGCTAACTGACTACGTTCGGATACAATGTTTGATATTGAATCGAACACGCGATGCTAGAATTCACATTCCAAATATTCACCTTTTAAGTTTAGCTGAAAAACAGGAGAGTTGCCCAGATGTTAATGCAATTCTCTTACCTATAGCAATAGGTAGGAGTAGGTATTGGAGATGCAGCTATCGACCTAGGGCCCTAGCCAAGATGCAAACGCTCCTAACGTTTTTCTTTTCTATCGCTCAAAATATATGGGATGACATTCTCCTGCGTTTCGATAAACCACGTGGTCGACGGTCATCCCATACATTTTGAACGATAGAAAAGAAAAACGTTAGGAGCGTTTGCATCTTGGCTAGGGCCCCTAGTCGGGATGGTGTTGCCACGGTGCTTGTCTAGACGAGGCGGTATTATAACTAAGGTGCCTTTCGTTAATAATGCAAGTAGTATTTGTTAAGAAAGGGAAGAAAACACAGTCACAAAAAATACCGAAAACAACGCAATATGAAAAATTATTTACTTATTATCACATCATTAATACACATCCAAGCATTTCACTTTAAAATAAAGTTAAAACATAACCCCTATTATGAGAATATATACGGGTTAGTCGAGGAACAACAAACAAACGGCCCCACGAGGCAGGCCCAGCCTGATGTATAAACCCTGTTATGGTTTCTATGGCATAATAAGGTTTTTTAAAAAACAATATTAACATACGCTTATATAGACGCGCGTCTGTTTTGCCAGATGAAATATACAAATATTAGTAATATAAGTAC
Organism: Acleris holmiana; assembly: GCA_949316455.1. Taxonomy (NCBI): domain Eukaryota; kingdom Metazoa; phylum Arthropoda; class Insecta; order Lepidoptera; family Tortricidae; genus Acleris; species Acleris holmiana. The sequence goes on along the minus strand of OX438771.1, from coordinate 14,037,900 downwards.
GCATAAAGTAAAACAAGACAAATTCCTCACTGGGCCTCTATTCAGGTGCGTTAAAACGATATCGTGTTTGACACGTTTAAGAATCATTTATGTCACAGTCGCTATTATTGTAAATGACATAAGAGTTATCAAAACGTTGACAATACGGAAACACGTCAAATACGATATCGTTATTACCGTGTAGAATCCCAGCCCAGGGCTGAGATTCTACACGGTATAACGGTATCGCCTTTGACGTGTTTCCGTATTGTCAACGTTTTGATAACTCCTATGTACTTGACAATAATGACAACCGAGTAAAAAACGATTCTAAAACACGTCAAACTCGTCAAAAACGTTATAACGTAGTAGAATAGAGGTCCTGGGCCTATATTCAACTGCGTTATAACGATATCGCGTTTGACGTGTTTTAGAATCGTTTATGTCACTGTCGCCATTATTGTAAATGACATGAGAGTTATCAAAAAGTTGACAATACGGAAACAGGTCAAAAACGATATCGTTATAACGCAGTTGAATAGAGGCCACGGAAACACGTCAAATACGATATCGTTAATACCGTATAGAATCCCAGCCCAGGTACGACCTTTTGTCATTCGGACGTCCACAGAAGATGCTACGGATGTAATTGTCATGTGCTACGCGCGTAGGTGAAAGCTTGTAGCGTCTACGCCGTAGCTCTTTCGTAGCATTCGTTTGTAACTAAAGGACCTAGGACTTATTCGATTGATACGGGTACTCTACAAATTCTACGTAGCTATTTTTTTTTTTACTTTCTCTTGGCGTCTTTAGGCAGGCGCCATCGATGCCAAGGTATGTAAACACATCAAAAATTACAGGGGACTACCTCAGACCCAAATAAAGTTCTAGTCGTATTTTGTTTGTAGGTACTTGACAATGATTATAACATACACATACAAATTCATGAAAAAGAAGAATACATAATCAAGGTCAACACACAAATATATATACTAACCAGGGAACGAACCCGCGACCGCTAACTTTGTGGGCAGGACTACTATCATGCAGGCTAACTGCCTAATCCATATTTTTTTATGTAACTTAACGTATACTTACACCCCCTTACTAATAAACGTGGGGTAGCTTATGTCATGCTTTATCCTTATCGGTAATTGTGACATTTGCATCTGTCAGAAAGTGACAAAGCGTGGCATAAGCCCCCACGGTTATTCCACGTTTATAAGTAAAGGGGTAAGGGTATAAATAACCAAATAACATACCTTGATTAGGCTTGGCGCTACCCCGCAGCATGGCGTCACCACCTGCCCCACGCACCTCTCGTGTACTATGAAGTTGCAGACTGCAACAAGAAACATCATCTATAGGGTAGTACTTTTATATCACACTATTGTAGAGACGGAATAGACAGGTGGTTTAGGCTAACAGAACATAAACATTACAAAAATATGCTTTTTATTAGCTGTTACCTAAATTTAAATTATTGTCATACTCGTACATAAATTCTTGTAATATTAAACCGAACTAATAATGTAAACTCTAGTAATGTTGTTATAATAACGTTTAAATGGAATTATATTTTTATGACAGGTTTCTGTATTTATTATAAAATACTTTGTGACTGCTTTACCGTGGCGTGATATTTGTGTCCGTCTCTGTTATGTTTATTTATATTGACCTTAATAATTAGGGACAAGTTTGATACCGACTGTTTGCCAGTACTCTATCTACTCCGCGTTTGTTTGTACTGGACATGAGCAAATGCAAACGAGCAACAAAAAATTTTAGTTGTTGTGTGCTGTGTTTGTTTAAGAGCAAATAAATGAATAAATATCGGGATACAATCTTACACAAATTACGGACCGCTAGCTTCGTAGGCAGGGTCACTACCAACTGAGCTAACTGCGAGCGTGGGACACTTCATGTCTCTACAGGCTGTAACAACACTAACACTATTAAAAATTGGTGACGAATAGTCTCACACGCGATTGCTTTTCTACTTTGTTTTTCATATTTCGGTAAATGCATCGTTTTTTGAAAAAAACAACGTATAAATTTATCAAGGTTAACAAACTTTTTAAAAGCACCTCCATGACTATCAGTGGAAAACGAACCAACGACACTCGCAGACCGCTGGGAACTGATCACGCCTCGTATCCACGATAGAGAAAATATAGCATTTCCGCGGAATTGACCGAATCTATCCGGAACGCGATTTGAGGAAAAATATAGTCAATGACTCATCGATTACTCGCTCGCGCTTTAACTATATCCGGAACATATATTATTTCCTACGTAATGCAATGACGATATAAAAAAAATTTTGTGTCAGTTTCCAGGCGATATTGGGCTCTGCTTATAAATACCTAAATGAAATATCAATAAAAACTACGCTGTAGCATTTTTTTCTACTATATGCTGAAAATTTGTGAAGTAATGGATCAGAATTCAGACAAGATATATGTTGGATGTCCAAATTCCTTTTTAGTCCCATTGGTTCTGGGGAATTCTAAACGCTGTAGAGCTTTGTCTAAAGGTCAAATGCTTTACATGAAATAAATCTAAATAATGTTGTGATACACAAATATACTCCATTTTATTAATAAATGTCTTTTCTGGCGACGACAAATATACGTACAAATATATGTGTATCTTGAAAAATAATTATACTTTTGAGGATAAAATAAGACTGAGCCCTTTTTATTGTTTGATGTCCCTGACAAAGTGGGGGCGTTCTAGAAAAATGGCTAAAAATATAATCTTCTGAACTCAACATGCCTTCAAAAGCTTCAAAAATACAATAATAGCCAGCTCGTCATCTGTGAACAGGCTCGCGCTCCAGTGGGCCCACTCGCGAGTGGGCGAACCCACGCGGTACTCGCTTTGGGCAACCATAGTGCCCTAATACGAAAAATATTAACAACACCATGTATATGAAACGTGAATCGGGGATGAATTTTGAACGATATTATTTCAAATTTCAAATAGAAGTCTAAATAGTCAATAAGTCAAGTCCTTTAGAACATACGTCTGTCGATTATATTGTTAAACACAAATACGTACATAATAATATAATGAACGGGTTCTTACCGCTGGAAGAACGACGAGGGTGACGCGTTAAGAACCCGTTAAGTATGATTATCGTCGTGAATAATAATCGCGACAGTTAAAAAATGTGTGATTACACATACTATACTCCGACTAATTTTTTTGACTTATGATTATGAGCTGCGATATTTAAGACGGGGTTTTGGTAACTTATTTTTAACAATTCATTTTTAACGCCATCGGTACTTAATATTTTTCATAATTTTATAAAAAGCTAGTCGCAGAAATGGTACAAAATAATCTGTACTAAAGTAGTTCTTATGTTACGTCGTTTTCGTTTTTATCTATTAAACAACTAAATACAGAATAATTTTGACTTTTTTATAATCATACAGTTTATCAGACAGAGACAACAGTTTCGGACAGTTTATCAGTCAAAAAAATCAGTTATTTAAGTATTTAATTAATAATTTGGCCAGAACACTCTCTATTTATTAAAATGTTAAAATGCAAGTGCAGTCATCGCAAATAAACAAACATCGCTACTACAGGCATGCGATAAGCACTTGTTGTGCCACAGTCAAGTTCAGGCCCGCACGCCACGCGGTCATGCAATGCATTAATGCCTTTCCGCTACAAAAGAGCCCATCACACCGACCACTATAGTGGAATAAATGAATTACTAGAAAAATACAGGGTGTAAATTTAATTGAACAATGGTCTTTACAGGGTTGTACAAAAATAATGTTTCCAGTAGGGGGTGATGCTAACTGCGTTGAAGGTGGTTACAATGTTTATTTGTTATTCTAACCAGGGTGGTGTGGAAAGTTACATTTAGTAATTCCGTATGATTACCCTACTCTACGTACCCGTAGCGGCCGAAAGGCGAAGTATTAATGTGATGTTTTGTAACCGGTAGAAATAGTTTCTGAGGTTGACTTTAATAAACGTACAAACTAGAGACGGCTGAGATTTATAAAGAGTGACCATAAAAATATTGCACAGCAACCGAATAAATGTTAAATAAAATATACTATTGATTTAAGTTACGATTTCATAAGGTAATTATAGTCATAGATGCTAGCAAGTTTTACAACAAATTAAAAACCAAATCATCTCGCATTCCGTTTGGCCATAGACAAATTGTAACGTTTTGCGATACGGTGCGTTCGCGGAGAGGCATCTCTCGCGATCGATAGGGCGGCGCGCATGCGCGGCGCGGCCGAGCGCCGTCACGTCCTACTTGAACCCAGAATGCATGCTGATTGCGAGAGGTAGCTTTTGAACACTTTAAAGCCAGCTGCATAAATACCGAACAAAACCTCGAAATAAATTCCTACAACCTTCCCAAAAATGGTCAAAATGACGTACTGAAACAAATAGAAATATTAAGACACTTTCAATTTTATTTATTACGCCACTTTGACAACCCATCTCCATGATTAGGTTTCTTTGTCAACTGTACATAATTGTATTATTCTTATTTTATCTTTTTATTTTATTTTATCCTTTGGTCTGTAGGGAACTGATGCTGATTTCTTAATACTACATTGCTAGCTAGCTAAAAGAGAAGTTAAGTTTTAGTACCTATTAATTATCCCTGACTCTACGCGCTGATGATTCGGTGAATTTAAAATTGGGATTGGGAAAAATATTGTAAAATATTGATTTATTTCTTCCAATTGACATAGCTAAACCTTTTTTTATAGTAAAATGTTTTGCAACCTTGTGCCCATGTTGTATGTATGTCTGTGTTGTGCTTGGTGGACTAAGCAGGGTTAAACAAATGTCAAAACGGTTGGTCGCGCCTCACAGTCGCACTTCGGTTTCAAACATGTATACATCATTATACTCGGTAACTGGTAATTCGATACTTTTCTTAAAAAGTCATATACCTATAGTGTCTATCATGTTAGAAAATCAGTAGTTTCATAAACACAAAACTTTTAATTTTTAAATTTTACATTAGATTTCTAATAATTTGAACGTTATTGTTTAGAAATAAATGTATGAGATATAGCGAAATTTTACGATATAAAAGTTAAGGATATTGCAAATAATGAAGTAGTTCTTAAATCAATGTATCAATTTTCATAAAAAAATAATTAAAAACAAAAATAAATGATTTTGGGCTTGACCTTTTTTTGGTGAAAATGAGCTCTACTAGGTATATAATTATCCCTCTAGACATGTATAAAAACCAATCATCGTAGTTACAACTATCATGTCAGCGAGTTTAAGTTTTTCCGTCAGAGCGTACAAACAATATTTTAGGGAGTGCGCTTATTCTCCATATGTAGCTTGTTACGATAAATAACTCGATCACCCTTAGGCCTTGCACTTCCCAGAATTTTAATCTCGATTGAGATTGAGTTGTCGAACGGTCCTACCGCCCAGAGGCGCTAGCCTCTAATGTATAAAATGACAGTTGACCACGTGGTTTATCGTAACGCACGAGAATGTCATACCATACACTTTAAGTGATAGAAAAAAAAAACGTTTTTAGCGTTTGCGTCTTCGCTAAGGCCTCCGTTCGTCGATCCCGGATATAAGAAGGAGATGAATAAATGAGGGCGAACGTTTTTCTCGTCAACCCTAACTAGGGTGTTTTTTTCAACGTACTAGCTTTTTTACCTACTTATTTGATGAGCTTCGAGGGCACGTTTAAAAATATTAAGTCAATAATAAGTCATGGCTTTGTGACTATAGGGATCGATTTGTGATCGTTGATTTGTGATCCATTTCATGTACCAATAAGTTTTAAAAACTTAAATACACGCAGCTATTACGGTGATAGAAAACAACGTGAGAAAACCTACACATTCGAACATCTGAGAGTGTATAAGAGGGCTAATTGTACAAAACTGTAGCCGAAAGAGCCAATCTATATGTATATGATTAGATAATAAAATATTAAAAAACAAGTTTCTTTTAAAAGTTCAAGTGGTTTTGCCGACTCTTATTTTTTACGACTTTCGTCTGCTTATCGAGACCACGTTATGGCTACGTGACGTACAGCGGAGATCCTGTTACCACCTTCCGAGTACTTCCACCTCCATCATCAGATCAGCTTTTTAATACCGTAGGTAATAAGGCACTGTCATCGGGTAATTTAATATCATTCCAATAACGTTTACGGTGCCGAATTGTAAAGTTACTTAAACATAATGACAAACAAACTTACTTTTGTGAGATTTAATTTAAGGTTTTAGGAACTAGACCACTTATAAATGGGTACTAATGCACCAAGGCCTTGCTATGTAAGATGGTAGTATTTCAGATTACCTAGGGTCTTTATATACTATAATATAACCTACGCCGTAAATGAACTATTTCGCTTCCTCGTGTTACAATCTACGTTTATTTTTCGTCTGTAAATATATTTGGTTGAGGGCGATTTGCTTGCTATAGGTTATTTTTGCTTTGATCTATCTTTGGCCAACTATATTTTAGAATGTTTTTATTGGTCACGCTAATAAAATCCCCTCAAATAGGCAGTGTTATCATTATCATATTTCTGTTTAAGAAGGAACCAATTCAATTCCTTTACAGCACGTTAAAACCAAATCATCACACCTAATAATCGTTATACAATGCCATAAACTTTCCCGCGCTTTTGATTCGGCCAAAATAAACGGATATGTTGTCTATGGTCTATTTTTACGCCCGCTGTCAATAACGACGGGGTTCTTTAACGGGGATCGGCAGCGATCAAGGAGACGCTAGTGTCATAGAGTAAATAGATACTTTATGCTAGTGTTGTAGTACCGTACCGGTGCGGTGCGGGATACGTCACCGCGTATTTAAATAACCTCGGGACGGGGCCGTATGGATGGTTTGGTAGCCCGCGCGGCGTCCGCCATTCATTTCCGAACAGTATTAATATTATTAGCGTAAAAGGCAAGGCAAAAACTTACATAACGTTGACTTTAAATACTTAATTCTCTTCTCGTCGATGCATAAGTATTTTGTTAGCTTTCCTATTATTTATTTATTTATACTTATAATTGCACAGAAAGATAAAATTAACGTCAAAAACTTACAAAAAAACCGGGCAAGAGCATGTTGGCCCATGCTCTGTGTAGGGTTAGGTTAGGTTAGGCGAAGCCGACGAAGCCGTTAAGTAGGTACTAAAAACATGAAAATCAACAAATAATTTTCTATTTAATGTCATTTGGTGCGGTCTTAGATTATTTTAGTAGGTATAAACATTTTAATCGCCTGTATCTCAAAAAATAATTATGTCTACTTAGTCGTGATAGTTTTCCTTTTAAATTCGTGATTCGCGCTTTCATTTAAGATTTTTTTATTTTTTTTTGTATTTGTAGTTTTGACTGTAGGGAGGGGGGGGGGGTGGGAGGGACACTTGACTCTAACAACTTAATATTTCATAAACAGATCCCTAACTCGAAAAATTTTCACAAACTCGGTGGCCATTTTTACAAACATCTGGTAACGACCTGAGCAAATTACGAGTTGAAGTTGAACCATAAGGAGAGTCAGGCACCTTTCTTTGCTATCGGGGGAAATCTTTTACACGATATCAGCGATTTGGGGCGACGCAGGGCTATGTGGGATTTTTACCCACTAAAACAACATATGACCGGCACCGGAGCCTCCTACAGTTTGTTTGAGTCCTTCCCAGGGCACAGGTGTGACTATTCACAACAACGGGTCGCTGCAATAAGCGGTGCAGGTCCCCACCCTTTTACCACCCACAACCCGCCGCCTCTTTATAGCGCCTCTTACGACAGGCAGGAGGATGCCGCCGCAGTATTCCGGTCCGATACTGAGTGCAGAATCAGATACTACTGAAATCGGTGCCATGATGCGTCGTGCCTAACTCTACCACCAACTTCCAAAACTGTTTCCAATTTTATATTCCTAGTAATTTATCTGAATTTGATAACTGTTTTCCTTTCAACAAAACCCATAGCTGTTAATATGCCAAAGTAAACAGAGTTGGTCTGAAATAGTGCGAGGGCAATACCCTTATTAGAATGTTCATGCGCAAGTACTACGTGTACTCGTCAACTTGAGAAGACTGCTTTTACTCCAGGTTGCTGGTATTGCCATTTTTTATGATTGCGGATTTGAAAACTTGTAAATAACCAATAAAAAACTCTTAAATATTTGACCTTCAAAACAGTTTTTAGCTTGTTTTAAAAGACAACAAAAAGTTTTAGCATCGTACATTTTGGCATCGTACTTACTTACGAGGGTCAAACTGAAATTTCTTAGAAAATCAAAAACTGAGTAAACTAGCAAGTTATATTTTAATTTTATTGCACAAATAAAAAATAATAATTACAAAAAATTCAAGTACAAGAAATTCATCCACGACAAGCTTCGTCAAATATATACCAAGAATCATAAGCAACATGCTTCGTCAAGAATTTACAATAGTTAATCAGCAACATGCTTCGTCAAGAGTTTACAATAGTTAATAGTTAGTGAAGAGTTTTAGCAAGTTATTAGTTTTATTATATCTTTTCAAAATAGTGTCCATTCATGTCAATACATCGCTGCATCCGATGGAACCACTGAGAAAAGCACTTTGCCCACTCGTCCTTAGGCGTCTCTTCGACGGCCTTTTGAAACGCAGCCACAGCTTCCTCGGCGTCCACAAAACGTATTCCTCGAGTTTTTCTTTTATTTTCGGGAATAAATAAAAATCGCAAGGTGCGAGGTCGGGCTTTACGGCGGGTGACCCAGTAATTCCACGTCTGACGTCGCCAAATAGTCGATCGTTCGCTTGGCGGTGTGCGACGAGGCGTTGTCGTGATGAAGGAGGATTCTACTGCGAGGTCGTTTCTCCCGAACTTTTTCCAAGACACGTGGCAAACAATTGTTAGTGTACCACTCTGCAGTAACTGTTTTTCGATTCTCTAAAACAATTTTCGCGTAATGACCTGTCCTTCCGAAGAACGAGGCCACCATCTTTTTTCCCACGCTTCGACCTCTCTTCACTTTAGTTGGCAACTCCTCGGAAGGAAACGCCTACTGAGCAGATTGTCTTTTGGTTTCGGGATCATAACAGTAAATCCAGCTTTCGTCATCGGTAAGTATGTCGAACAGCATTTGAGTCACCTGCGTTAAATCTTTCAATCATTTCACGGCACCAATCAACACGATGGAGTTTTTGGGCCTCGGTCAAATTATGAGGTATCCACCAGGCAAAAAGCTTCCTGACCGCTAAATGTTCATGTAGGATTTTGTGCACTTGACTCATACCAATGCCTAAGCTTGTCCGAATCTGCTGATGAGTCATTCTTTTATCAGTCTCTATCATACGCCGCACAACACTGATGTTATCTTCAGTCGTCGCCGTAGAAGGCCGTCCCTTACGCAGATCATCGGTGAGATTAGTGCGACCACGTTTAAACTTTTAAACCAGTTGTAAACAGTGGCACGAGATGGGGCTTCATCGGGAAAGGCCAATTGTAGTCTATCATAACTTTCTTGTTGACTTAAATGATATCGAAAGTCATAAAAAATCATTGCACGAAAACGTTCTCGTGTTAAATTCATGCTTACGTGACACAGACAATTTTCAATTTGTCGCCAAATCGTAAAACGAATGACAAATGAATAAAATTCATACTCAATAATATTGGCAAAGAGTTCAATTTTCAAAATTTAAACTTATTTTTTAATTATTTTGTTTACAAGTGGCCAGTTCTAAAAACTTTCAGCGTCACCCTCGTACTCGTACGTACTAATAATTCCTGGATCTCTAATGTACAGTCAACCAATTTGATTCCTAGGCCACTTCGGACTATGTCACCGCGCAATGACGTTGTAAACTAAATATAGTCCTTAGTGGCATAAGAATCAAATTGGTTAACTGTACATTGTCTCTACTCCTGTTGTTATTGTATTTGTGAAGTCATGATCGTTGCCATTAACTTGATAGCAAAGGAGGCCAGGTGCAATAGGGAATAAAACTTGCAAAAATGAGAAGAGATATTTAAAAAAGCTAATTTAACGTACAGTGTACAAAAGATAATAATAAGTATTAACCGTACATTACCTACTCGCCAATTTGATAGAGGTGAGAAATTGTATCATTTCATGTTACGAAATATTTTCATCGTTGAAAGTAATGTTAAGGAACCAAATTATCATATTGTCGTGTATATAAACGTTTATTAATAACCACGTATATGTATATTATATCCTCCACCACACACAATTTTTACGGTTCCTTACCCAATGGGTGTAAGACCCCATGACTACTTTTACTTGTGCGTATTTCTCTATTCTTTGTTATGGTTGTCACGAATAAATAAATAAAAAATAAATAAATAAACCACAGGACAATGTCACACAAATTGACCTAGTCCCAAACTAAGCTCTAGGCTTGTACTATGGGTACTAGACAACGATAAACTTACTTATATAGATAAATATATATATTTATATTTTAGTGATGGTAGGACCCTGTGCAGGGTCCGTCCGGATCGCTACCACCATCTTATCCATTAACCATCCGCCAAGCAACAGTATTCGCATTGTTGTGTTCCGGTGTGGGGATAAGACAACCGGTGAAATTACTAGCATAGAGGCATTCCATCTTAGTCCTCAGGGTTGGCAGCGCATTTGAGGTCTTAGGATTATAATCTTGAGAATTCAAATGTCTATGGGTCTCAGTTTTCACTTACCATCAGGTGGCCTGAGTGCTCGTGTGCCTTCTCCTTAACATAAAAAAAAAAAAAATACTTTATTATATATAAACCATCCAAGACTGAGGAACAAATACTCGTGCTCATCACACAAATATCTGCCCTTACCGGGATTTGAACCCAGGACCCCTAGTTTCTAACTAGGCTAGCGTGTCGTCAAAAATGTTTTTCTTTCTTATTAGGTACCTAGCTTCCGCTGTCCGTCCGTCTCTTTGCTAGCGGGCTGTTTCCATAAACCGTAATAGGCAAAGGTAAATAGGTAGTTAAAAGTTCAGTAAGTATTTATTTCTATTTCCGCTATATTAAAACAAAATATTAATAAATTTATAAATAAAGGAGGTTATCATACAATTACGGTACGAAAACCTTCATGTGCGAGTTCGACTCGCACTTTGCCAGTTAATTACTTTTATTTATTTATTAACGTAGGTACCTAGTGTCACTCGCAACGCCAAGACGAAGCTAACGGGGCGATTTAAGCACGTCGCGCATCGAAGCTGTTGAACTTAAAAACGTACTGTTGCCTTCCGAGTACCTACTGCAACCCAATAATAAACTCCCGTAAAGTTTATTCACTTTAGGAATAGTCTTCGAGAGTACTTGTTGATATACATTATTTTTAATAACTATGTACCTACATATAGTTAGTTTCTAAGATTAAATGTAAATTGGCCTTGAGCTGCACACTTTTGTACTTTGTCGCTTTGACGCCTTTAACAGATTAGTGCAGCAGTTTAAACATGGCATTAAAAAAAATGACAAAGTGCCAAAGCCCTAAAGTGTGCAGATACTTATAAGGCGTACTATACAGTCACCACCCAAAATAATCCAACATTAGGCTCAATAATATGTGACACACGTTAATTTAATTTTTGAGACCAATGTACGACGAATATTGAATTATAAATTAGTATTATAACCCCGTGTGGTTGCCGGGTTACAATAGAGCCACTCCATGTCTTCCCGTGGATATCGTAAGAGGCGACTAAGGGAATAAAGGCTTGTAGTACCTACTGTAAGGCGATGGGCTTGCAACCTGCCACTAATACATAAACATACGTAACATCTTAGCCTGACTGTGAAAAATGTGGTTACAGAATTATCAACAACTTTAGAGTTATTGGTATTCTGTAGCTCTGCCTGCCCCACTCTAGGTATGAAGCGTGACGTTATGTATGTATATATGTATATTATTGCTGGGTACCGATCATTATATCGAAACACCTTTCAACAAACGTATCGTTCCGCAGAATTTTCGTTTCGTTGGTAGGCATTTCTCGCCGCATGATTTACCTTTTTTTTGCTAGTCACCAGTCTAACCTCACCTAACTTACGTAATTAATGTAAACATAATTACCTGATGTTTTCAGGATATCATAAATGATCCATGATGTTTTCAGGATATCATTGTATTATATCCTGAAAACATCAAGGCTCCGGCATATAATGATTCAATGGATGAAGAGAATTTCGACAAAATGATACACACGTGCAAATGACAATCTGAAGGTAATAACCAAACCTTAAGTGGCTATACAAAATGTTAAAATGCCTAAAGGTGTCATCGAAATATTATTACTTTTTACCTATCTGTCATAATTATAACCGCCTCAAATACGAAATATTTTTATATTATGCTTTGTTTTTTACAATTTCGAAGTCAAACTAGGAATACTTGTAGTTTTGCCATCGGTCTGTCTGTATATCACACTCTGTTTTCCTCAGAAAGTATCAAAATTACAAAACTGTAATTTTGTACACATATGGCATAATTGCTATATGGCATTAGGTCCGCCATTTGTACTTGTTTTTGTGCAATAAAGATTAAAATTATTATATTATTATATTATAATATATATTAATAAACAAATAAATAAATAAATATAGGTATTTATACCATGCACTAAGAAAAATTAGATTACATGTAAAACAAGCAATGAATTAAGAAAAAAATACATTACATGTAAAGTAAGGATATATTAATATTTTTTTTTAACTTTAGAACATCTAGTGATATACTGTTCGATAGCTATTAAAAAATAATTCCTTGTATGTCATTGTCATTATCAATAAGTATTGAGGGGCCGTTTATTATACCTACATTTTCTAAATGTGTCATTTTCACTAGAGTCACGTATCCCCAAACCCACAGGCAAAATTACTAAAATTATTAAAAATCTGGAACATATCTTAAATTAAAGCACATATTAAGTACGAATTTAAAAGGAAAACTACCACGACTATAAGTCGAGTTGATTGGTTCTTAAGACGCAAGAGACTTAAGTGATTATATATACCTACTAAAATTAATCTAAGGCAGCACCTAATAACTTGAGATATAAAATTCGTTCATAAATGTTGTTTTTTGAGATACTTTTTAGGGTTCCGTAGAAGAACCCATATAGTTTCGCCAAGTCCGCCTGTCCGTCTGCCCGCGGTTTCACCCAAAGACTTTTAGTAAAAAAATAAATGTTTTTGTTTTAATTCCGGTACACCAAGCATAGAGGCATTCCATCTTAGTCCTGAGGGTTGGCAACGCATTTGCAGTCTTGAGAATGCGAATGTCTATGGGTCACAGTTTCCACTTACCATCAGGTGGCCTGTGTGCTCTTTTGCCTACTCGATGCCATAAAAAAAAAAAATACACATAATCATAAAGAAATTAAAAGGACTTAATTAGCGTTTCGGCAATTTAAACGTTCTCAATCGCCTCTGCCTCTTTTATCCTCTGTGATGTTTTATTTATAAAGAAATCGTCATGCCGTATCCGTATCAATTGCTAAGGCATTTGATCTTCCCTCCTCTGTCTCTTATTGTTTTAAGCAGGCTTATTTTTTCCTTAACAATATTTAATATTATAATGTTTTTATCCACTTAATAAACGTGTTAAATACAAAAAAAAACGTAGTTTAATAAAGCAACTATCAGTACATAATTGCATTTTATATGAAAAATTTAATTATCGGAATATCTTTTTCTCTATAGCTGTGATACATCCTGGATTAAATATCCCAAACAAAAGATGCAAGCTCAGTACATTTTATTCTACATGCAGCTTGTTTCAGTTTGGAATAAGTAAATGCAGCTTAAATCGCCGATCCTAATTTCAAATACACGACGAGTTAATATTAGTTTTTTGTAAAACGTTAAATCTTAATAATACCTCAATATTAAAGCTATAATCATCGTTCGTCAAACTTAAATGACCTAGATAAGCCGGTCCCTCCGTCCTCGTGTCAATGACAAGTACCAGCTGTAACAATTATACGAAACAAAATCGCATCGGCGTCCGAAAATCGGAAAATCGTGATTATTTTTCAGCACGTGGCCTTCGGCGGGGCGCGGGGCGGGCGGGGAGGTCGGCATTGACGTCACGCGAGCGGGCCAATGGCGGCGCGCGGAGCGGCGTGCTCGGGGCTCGCTTCACGCTGCTTGTTTATCTTGTATTATATTGATGGCTGTTACATTTTTGGGACACCATGGAAAATTGGGTTTCATGTGTTTTGTTTGTTAGTTATTCGGAGGATTAGTAGGTTTCTAGGTTTGGTTTAAAGTCAAAATGCACAGTCTAATGAAAAGCAAGCTTTAAAAATCTGTATGCATTTTTTGGTATTGTCGTCTATATAACATACATCTCGGGTTGTTCTATCTATCCGAACGGCTATCTCAACCAGTTGGGACACATGGATTTTTTTCCACTCTTCCCAACTTGTACAGTAATTCATACATATTATATGTTAGCTGTATAAATTTATGAATTACTGTACAAGTTTTAGAGTGGAAAAAACCATGTATCCCTACTGGTTGGGATAGCCAGTTGGGATAGATGGAACAACCCCAAACATCATGTTCCAAAAATTAAACTCTCCCTCTCATTACTTTGATTAAAAAGTTATAGCCTACGTCACTTCTACAACCAAGACGAATCTAACGACACCTCGTATGTTAAAATATATCAAGCCGAGTACGCTTCAGAGCGTGCCAAAGAAACAGGCATACATACAGTCGAAGGCATTATTCTATATACCCATCGCATCATAAATATGTAAACTTAAACCTTATTGTTAATGCTATAGAGGCGTTTAGATATTTTTGGCGTCTTTCGGATGTGTTTATATTTATGACTTCGACTGTACATGCAAACACTCAAAAAACATACTTAAACCTTCTTTTGACGAAGTCGGGTTAAATCGAGGAAGTTTTAGTAGAAAAGAAAGCCCTCTTAATTCGGCATGAACCTTGTAAACTTTATTGTTGGTTAAAGCTGTAAACAGAAAGGAAAAACGAACGAAACTAGTTATATGTATATAGCCTATGTTCCTGTGCTGCCAGTGTTTAATATGTTTTCAATCTGTTTACTGTATTATTTAGTATCTTTCTTCTATTTTGTTTCCATGGCATATAAAAGTAGAACGAACCCTACGAGTATATGTATAGAAACGGGTCGAAAATGATACACGCTTTATTCTACTTGGACATCTAATTGCTTTTGACAAGTCAACGTTATTATACCGACCGGTGCAACACATATAATATTTTTCCACGATTAAGTCTCGTTACAGATTTATAACAGAAAATGATTAAAACTCCTATTTACTTGACAGTAATGGCAGCCGGGTTAACAAAATACGAAATACGTGTAGAGAGAAAGTGGAAGGCCCCAGTTTAGAAAGACTGTCGAATATAGACCCAAATGAAATAGTTGCCTCTTCAGCTAGGTGTAAGTGTTCACTAGTACGGCAGCAGCTTATCGGCTGCAGCAGTCTCCAGGACCGAAATAGAAGTTCCCATTAAGTTTGCCTACATTGTGTTTGATTACAATTCGACAATCCTACGCCATCCATAAACAAAGTTCAAAGCAAGCCGGAACTACACGACACCTGGCAACTAAACAACTGCTGTGTAAACAGCTTTAACCCGGATATTTTTAAGTATAAATACGGACACGTTCAGGTAAAGGTGAAAAGAACACGGACTTTAATTATTAATTTATTAAATATATAACCTTGTCGCAGTAACATAAGTTTATTTAAGCTAAAAGTGACTGGATGCTGACGATGTTTAGATGTTAGAATGTATGAGCTAAATATTACTGGCGCCCGTGTGATTGCCGGGTTACAATAGTGCCACACCATGTCATCCCGTGGATGTCGTAAGATGCGATTAAGAGAATAAAGGCTTGTAGTACTGTTAGGCGATGGGCTTGCAACCTGTCACTAATACACTAGTAAACATTTTGCCTAATTGTGCAAAATGTGGTTACAGAATTACCAACAAGTTTAGACTTGTTGGTATTCTGTAGCTCTGCCTACCCCAATCTAGGAATGAAGGTAAATATTACTATAACTTGTAGCGCTGCCACGGCCTCTAATCCTGTATCAGTTTTGGGTACTCTATCCCTCTAGGGTAGTTCTACCAGCGTTTCAACCGCTTTGACTTCGGTGTCGCATTTTTAACCATTTCCCAGGATAACCATTTTCGGTTATTTTGAAGAATGCCTGGACTCCTAGAAAATAACCGAAAATGGTTATCCTACTCGTACAGGGAAATGGTTAAAAATGCGACACCGAAGTCAAAGCGGTTGAAACGCTGGTAGAAATACCCTCTAACGATAGATAGAATCTATTTTAGTCGATTTTGAAAACCATGAGGCCTACACAAGACGCATAACGCTTACTTATACTATACTAAAACAATCAGGCCACGTTGTCTTACGGAATCGGCTACGCTGTAAAGGTTCACTTACACTGTCATTTTTAGGTTTCCGTACCTCGAAAGTAAAAAAGGCAACCCTTATAGGATCACTCGGGTGTCTTTCTATCCATCCGTCTTTCACAACTAATTTGCTCCGAAATTACTACACACATAATGCAATAACGCAATGCGTAATAGTATTTTTTTCTTTTTTCATTACAACATCAAAGGGGGTATCATTAGACAACATTAAAAGACATTATGTCAATGTTATATTGGAAAACTATTACGACTAAGTAGACTTGATTGGTTCCTCTTAATCATCAAGCATCTAAGATCGCACTACATAACTTTAAATAGAAAATTCGTTCATATTTGTTGTTTTTCGAGATTGTTTTTGTGTTTATAGTAACGGCGTCGGAGCCCTACACTGAGCATGATCCGACTGCGTTGTCCCGGTTGTAATGGGTTATTTCAGAGCATGAAAGGTGAAAAATACTTTTAATTTTAATTTTAAGATAAATACTTAGTTTAGAAGTTATTTTAAAAAATAGGAGAAAATTTACAAAAACCCCGCCACCCTTATCTCCGAAACTACTGGGCCTTAAATCAAAAATACAGCTAGATCTATAGATCACAGGAAAACCTTTAATAAGTCTATGGTATTTAAAGTAACATGGAAAATTTCCCGTCAACAATACGAACGTCTTATGTCAATGACCAAAACACAAAATACACAAAAGTTATTGATGCCGGTTATTACGAGTTAAACGTTGCCCACGTAAGAGCACTTTTGCAAATTCAGTGACAACACATCGCTTTAGGATCTATTTCGTATAGCTAACATATACAAGGTGTCTCTGACCATGGGGCTTTAAATGTAGGGATCGATTCTACTCCCCAAATTAAACTCCTTTTGTTGTACGACTTTAAATTATGAGGTAATTTTTATTTTATATTTTTCATACAAAATAAATTTATTCACTGATTCTACTAGTAAAGTTTGAAAGTTTGATTACGTATAACTTACTGTAAATTAAGAAGTAGAACAAAAGATGTAGCATTTGAGCAGTACAATCGATACCTACATTTAAAGCTCCATGGTCAGAGACACCCTGTGTACCGGCATATAGCGTACCAGCATATTATGTCAAGTATGGTTCGACATCTGTCACTAGTCAAATGACATCTGCCAAAATCCTCCACTAGCGACATCTAGACTTCTTGTGAGTTACTACGATATTAAAAACATGATTAGTGTCTATGATGCGCGACTGTGACAGACGCGGCCGTAAACCAGTTTAAAAATAACCGGCGGTTAAACAAACTGTGACGCGCGCGACGTCAGCGCGGGCGCAGCTTGAGGATTCGGGGACAGGGTATTCGTCACGGAAACGGAAAGACCATCAAAATAGGTACTAGTTTTTACGGAAAAACTCGTATATGTAAGAGTTAAGTTTTATCTATGTAGCATGTAGGCTAGTTTATTTCTTAAAACCCTTATTTTTTGTATAAGAAAGAGCTTACAACCCTGTATGCCATTATACCTACTACGTGGTTTAATTCTAAAGTAAACTTTTATTTAAAAAAGTGTTTGTTTATTGTCGTTAGCAAGGAAGTCATAAAGATGTAATTTGTGGCCAAACCAAAAACAGCATAAATGTTGAACCCGTCGTACGTTGGAGGTGAAAAAATACCAAGATCAAGTCACTTCGGATTGTGATAAACTCCAAAAAAAAAACTTTTAAATAAATACTCATTGCGTAAAGATCTGTGTCAAGACATACGAGGGGTTAAGTAGTAACAGACTTTCAAAATGTTGACTGCACCCTCAGGAACCGCATAATTTTCTGCGATGGGAACATTATGGTGTTTCACGACATGATCTGTGTGCCAAAGTTTTTAAGTGATTGAGTCAAACATAAATACAATCGTCCACATAAGGTATGTTTACCATGTCTATCTATCAATTAACAATCAGTTTAAACTTTTAATACCAACATCAAAAACCTTAACGTAGGTAATGGCAAACCCTATTTAAAGAGTTGATAATTCTTGATCGGCTCATGATATCCACCTAATCTAACTAAGAACCGCTTTCGAATAAAAATCTTTTAATAAAAAAATCATTTATTTCTATTTTACTCTTCGATGACACTGAGAAACACGGGAGGAACCCAGTAAACATTTTTTAAACTTATTTCATCATTGATCTCATTCTTAGTGCGTGGTATAAATATCTTGTAACTTTGATAGTTTCTTATAAAGTGAGTGTAACATACAGACAGACGGACATGTTGAAACTATGAGGGTTAGTAGTTTGACGTCGGAACCCTAAAAACGGTGCCGTGCTGGCGAAGTTCAAGAAACAATGCCGGCAGTAAATGCGTCAAGTAATTTTACGCATATTGACGCTGCTCTGCATAGCCTATGGGAATGCCGTCCAAGATTGAACACATTGGTATAGTGTGTTCGATTATCCCATGCAATCCATACTAGTATTATTATCAAGATAGTAACAGGCTGCATGTCTGTTTGTTACCCTTCCACGGCTAAACCACTGAACCGATTTCAGCGAAATATGATATGAGGCTTGCTTGAGTCCCGGGAAAGGATATAGAATACTTTTAATTACGGAAGATAACAGTTCCCCAGGGAATACCGATAAAGGGCGATCTACGCGGACGGAGTCGCGGCCAACAGCAAGTATTATAATAATTATAAAACCTAAGCACAATATTACCGCAAACGACTAATTAATTAATAAAAATATTAATAAAAGCAACAGAGACTAGGAGTTGCCGAGTGACGTCACCGCGGGAGCAGCGACCCAGTAACAAGCCAATTCAATTAATTAGATTAATAAATTAACTAACTGGTTTGTATTTTATTATGAACGGGGCTACATTGGTAACGAGTTGACCGGACTGATTTACAATTTTAGAAACAGATAAATGAACGTATACGACGAACGTGTTATAATAGTAACTAAATTAGTGATTATAATATAATATAATATAATAATATAATATAATAATATAATATAATAATATAATATAATATATTATTATGTGGTGGTACTAACTGTACAGAATCCTCGGTTCGAGGCTGAATTTGCACTTGAGTGGTTTTTAGGGTTCCGTAGTCAAACTAGGAACTCTTATACTGCCGTCCTTACGCAAAGTGCAATAACTCTAGTGTAATTTGAACCTAGTTATTGCACTTTTCGTAAGGAGGGCAGTATAATTTCGCCATGTCCGTCCGTCCATCCGTCCGCAGACTAGCGCAGCGACTCTTATGACTAGAAAGCTGTAATTTGGCATTAATATACATATATTAGTCACGCCAACAAAGTGGTACAAATAAATGTAAAAAAAAAACTCGTCTACCCTAAAGTGTGGGGTGTCGTTAGATAGGTCTTTCAAAATATTACCGGTTTGTGAAAACAGTTCTTCGATTAAGTAATCCGTCTATGAAATATTAAGCTTTATAGCTCTAATTTTTGTTAGACTCTGGATAATGCGGCTATGGTGTCATTATAATATAATGACACCATAGCCGCATTATCCTGAGTACATGTTATATCCGTTAGCTATTTACGTTCAAAAATGTATGTGGTTTATAAAGTGGATTAAATAATAAGTGCGGATTATTTGATCAGCAGTTAACTGAACTAAATGGTAAAAAGCTAAAATCGACTCAAAAATGTGGCACTTTTGGTTCAGATAAGAATTGGTGTTTAACTATCCGTTTAGTTAACTACTGACAAAAAAACGGCCTTTATCAAGTTATAGTGCCCGGCCGTTGTGAAGTAAATCCTGACACCTGTCATTCCAGTACAAATTATAACCTCAAACCTAAGAGTAAGCTATAAATTGTACTGCGACGACAGGTGTCAGAATTGACTTCTAATCGGCCGGGAACTATAGTATGCGCTTTGATGTGCTAATAATTAATTCTTAAATAAAATGAAGAATTAACCGAAGTTCGAAATTCAAACTCATAATCTAGCCGACCAGTGTTCGTATCGGCGTTCTGAAACCGGGTCGCTCCAGCGCAACTGTGTCACCCGTGACGTCAGAGGGGCGTTCGGAAGTGCGCGCGCTGCACAGATTATTATTATCCAGGGAATTTATGTTCTAATCTATTAAAATATGAAAATGGATAATGCTGGCTGGATGATATATGCCAGAGCCAAAATTTGCATTCGTATTTTAAATTTAAAGTTTGAGAGGATGATTGATGCGAATGATGCGTATACACGCAAGAGTTGAAAACATATGCAACTATTGATATTACTCCTACGTGGACCTTGCTACGAAAACTTCTACGAATGTCTACGAAATTTAAGATGGCTATGGATTTTTTAAAAGTGTTGGCTTTAATTCGCTTTGGACGAGTGCTATTAATCGATATACTTAATCGATATCAAATAAAGATGGGCTTAATCGTTTCTAATGAAAAAACCGAGCAAGAGCTTGTCGCACCACACTCAATATAGGGTTCCGAAGCAGATATGAAAACACAGGAACCTGTGCAAACAATTGAACTAATTCTCTAGTGCTGTCTTAGATGATTTTTAAGTAGGTACAAAGTCACCAGTATCTCAAGAACCAATCAAGTCTATTTAGTCGTGATAGTTTTCCTTTTAAATTAGTTATATGCTTTCATTAAGATATTTTTAATTATTATTTAATTCCTCGTAGTTTTCTCACTAAAAGTTACACTTTTCGAGCCCAATATTTCATAAATGGGGCCTCTGATTTAAAAATTGTTAATAACGGATACATTGGTATTGATTTTTAAGAGCTATCCAAAGATCCTCACTCAATATAATAATGTATTAAAACATAATTTTGGTTTACTTGTTGGTTTTTTTTTTATAAGATTTTATTTTACAACTTTGTCGGCGTAATTTCAATGTATAACTATGCCAATTAAAAGCTTTGTACCGAGAGGTGAAACGAAAAGAGTTCCTTGTTGACTACGGAACCGTAAAAAAAACACGGGCCAAGAGCGTGTCGGGCCACGTACGCCGTACGTACGTCGGGTTCACTTTATAATTTGGTCGACTATTTTACGTCTAAGTTCCGAAACTACTAAGTACCGTGAATGTTTTCATGTGTCCAAAAAAACAGTTTAGCTGTTAGAGAGGGGGGGGGGGGACAATTGAAAATTACCACAGTACTTCGCCAAACGGCAATTTGCAATGATGCATAATATTGTAAATGTTGTGGTTGTCTGTTCCGTTTATTTATTCCCTCAAAGTGGCTCATCAAAACCCGCTTACGTACGAAAACGAGGTGTCACGGATACACTTTTAAAAAGAGCCGTATTGTAACGTAATATTTTTTTATAGTTAGCGTTTTCATTAGTTAGCATTTGTGCTTAATCGCGAAGGGTCGGCCGGAGCTCGCGAGCACGTGCGGCGGCGGAACGGGGTCGCGCCGGCAGACATACAAATGTTGCTCAGTTTCACTAAAAACATTTTAAACTAGCGGCCCGCCAGCGGCTTCGCCCCGCTGCAAATTTCTGACTTTCCCGGTGGGTTTTGCAATTATTTTCGCACCTTTTAAACCTTTCCTGGACTATGACAAACATTTTAAAACTAAAATCAGCCAAATCGGCCCAGCCATTCTTAAGTTTTAGCGAGACAAACGAACAGCAATTGATTTATATATATATATAGATAGATAGATTAGCCAATAGATGCTTTGCTATTTAGTGATATCTAAAATGGTGCCAAGTAAAACACTAAACTGTTGAAAGTCTAATTGATTATCAATAGAATAAATGCATGTGTTTTGAGGTTTCGCTTTAAAGTTTTCTTAACAACTTGTATATTTACCTGTATATTGTAAGTTAGGGCTAAAAACGCATTAAGTAGTAATAAATTGGAGTGACTGTCAACAAATTAGAGACAAACTTGGCACCTTTTTAGATATTACTATTTGTTTGTGGCACATGAAAACTAGGCCTATTTTTTATATTTATGTTTTTGGAGGAATTTGTAAATTTAATTATACATTTAAATATTTTACGTACAGTGGTACGTTATAATAGCATAAACCTTAAGCTAAGTCTTTTACTAAGAATATAATTTTGTGTCAGATGTAGCCTTGATATTTATATTTATTTATGTATTTCACTGCTTCCGGTGAAGCTTTGAACGCCGATCGGCGCATGCGGCGCTAAGAAGCGCCGTCCCCCGGCACGGACGGATCAGTTTGTGTGTCGCACGGCGTCGGACAAGCCGGATCCGCTATTTCAGTCCGTACAGGAATACGGCGTGTTATTTTAACTCCTCGATATAAATAGAGCCATTGTGGACGCGGTGGCCTACATAATAGTCATTGCCAAATTTTATTGACCATTGCTGTACTTACTGGTATACCCGTAAAACAATATTTACATTTCTTAAGGGAGTTAAAGAAACAAGTAAATAATAAAATATAGGATAGTTTATAAATTTTATGTGTTGGCTCTCACACTTCCAACTTAAGTAGAAATATCAACATAGAGTCACTACATATATAATAATTCTGCGGACAGAGTCAATAGTCCCCTAGATATAAATGATTACTTCACACAAATTGATCTAGTCCCAAACTAAGCTCTAGACTTGTAACATACTTAAATAGAGAAATACATACTTAATTATATAGATCCAAGACTTTGAAACAAACGCCCATACACAAATATTTGCCCATATCGGGAACCTTTAGCTTCGTAGGCAGGGTCACTACCAACAAGGCTAAACGAGTCGTCATATCTTTTCAAAAACGTAATATATAAAATTCATCCTTGCATAACCAAAAAGAAAACTGTCTCTAGTTATCTTTAACTGTTGGCATTCTGAAATATTAAGACGATATGAATCAGGAAACCCAAGAGATATTAAAAATAGTAAAGCTTTAAATAATCATAATTCGTTACGAGGAACTAACGACCTCATTAAGGCAGGTCTCACAAAGGCGGTCGTATTCAACGGCGGGCTTCACACTTGCCGCCAGTACATAATTAATGCAGCCGGGATGGTACCGACCCTGGACTGTGAGTGAAAGGCACGGGGTGCTTCCACAGAATCCGTTAATATAGCCTTCCTTGATAGCGGTTCAAATGCTTTGAATAATAATTCAACGTTTAAAGCTTTAAATGTAAATGTCAACTTGAGTTACATAACTCCGAACTTCGTTAACTACCTTAAAGGTTGAAGCTTTCACGCAGAAATTTCTAGTATTCAGTTAAACTTTCAGGTAAATTTCTCGCAGCCACTACGTCAGTTACAATGTTACCGATCTAGGGAGCGACCACACCGACGCCTAACATACAATCTCGTTGTGTAAACAAAAGAATGGGTCATACTAAATATATGGCGTCAATTTTGACGGACCTTACGCACCGTTAAGCTCCGGTGAGGTTGTTCCCTTAGAATGAAAATGTTGGTGACACTTCACGGATATGAAATACTGCCAAAATATCATACCAGAAGATACCATACGAAGCTAATAAATTAATTAGGATATAGATATTTTATTATTATTATTATTATTTAGGTTTGATGTGTGTGTGTGATGTCGTTTTATTTTCATGTTCATTTCATTTCTTTTTATATTCTTTTAGTAGTGTTACTAACAAATAGGTATTAAGTACTTTAAGTAGTGTGTTACTAACATATAAATATGGATCAGTAATGAGGTCTGAAATAAATGATTTTTTTATTTTTTTATTTTTTATAGAAGCAAGATGGACCGCAACAAAACCCGAATTTTGTATCAGTAAACAAAATCTTTTGAACTAAGTTAAGCGACGTTACACAAAAGAAAGGACTATTAACAAAATGTAATTATCAAGTAGACAATATATTTATTACATAAATTCATTTTTGGTAACTCATATAAATTATACAAAATGTTGTCCACTTAAGTCCAAAATTTTTAACTTTGTATGTTTTGACACACAAAAATTTACCTAGTCCACGTAAATGAGAGCTCTATTTTCAGCGTTATCAAATTGTGATCCAAACGCTGCTGCTGTATGTGATAAGCACCTGGTTGCCAGTATAAAATATTCTTCTACCTGTCACCGCGTCAGTCTTTTCCATACAGCCATAAAACTGCCCCTGCTAGATGCATACGCCTCTGTTCTCGCGAATTAAAAACTTCACAGGCTTTGTGTCCCCTCGACGCCTACGCCCATTCAAGCGAAAGGAAGTGGCGGCGTGTCGTGCCGCGCTCATTGTCCGCTCTGCTATAACTTTCCTACAGTTTACAACTGTAAATTGGCATGGAAAACCGTGCAGTGAATGGAAAGCCAAGTTAATTAAAAGTTACATAAGTAACTATGATTAAAAAGAACTTAAATATAGCTTTGAAAAGAGGCAGAATAAGTGAGATGACTTATATAAATATTCCAAGGTTATTTTTGGAATTTCAAGTTAGCGGGGACGTAAAAGCACTATTATTTACGTATTAATAACAAACAACTGCAAACTTGAGTTAACGCGACTCCTGGGAACAAGCGAGTTGTATGAAACCGTCCTAATTGCACCCACGATGTGAACCCACCCTAGTTACACGTGCCGTAATGGTGTCCTTCAGCCTAACGAGTGGTGGAGTGCAGCTCCTACCTTAGGGAGTGCACACTCTTAAATATGCGTAAAGACATGGACATTTCCTTGGTAATAATAAGCTGAGCCGTGATAAAAATTGCTAGCCTCAAATATACATATATGCATATAAAGATCTTATCTTATCTTACAGATGGGCCCTACACATATACACAGATACACTTCCGACCCCTTTAGGATCTTTTGTGCAATTACCCTCTTACACACTCAGCTGTTTGAATGTGCAGGTTTCCTCACGATGTTTTTCCTTCACCGTAAGAGCATTGGGTAATGTACTTAAGTTAGGAAAATTCATTGGTACATGGAGACCGCGGGGGTTCGAACTCGGTACCTTACGATCACGAGTCGACCCCCTAAGCCCTAGGCCACCGACGGTCTGCATATAAAGTTACTCTAAATTCTGTCTCTAATATGCTTAGTAAGTATTCTTAGTTAGTTAAAAAGTTTTCGGGTGTATCGATTGTTTCTTACGAAATCAAAATCTTGTGCTTGCAATATTTATCAAAATACAAAAAGTGAACAGAAATAACGAGAGTCAAAAAAGACTAGACAATTAAATTAATCTTCACTAATTCGAATTCAATCAGTATTTGATTGTGCACTTATATGGTTATTCTAAGTTTTATATCAAATATATTCGGATCTAAACGTAAGATACGTTGCTAGACTTCTCTAAATCCAGGACATTACAATTATTCGTATTGAAATAGTTTCTAGTTTTAAGAAACACATGAACACGGCTGACTGATCACAATAATCATCTTTCGACAAGTTCTTTCTAAACAATAGAAATCGTTCATTAGAAATCATCCTCATTACTATTATACATATGTATAATAGTAATGAGGTATAGCAGGTATATACCTGCAATATAAAAAATACTTTTTTTTACCTATATCAGTATAAAGTTAAATTTAATTAGGGTAGTTTTAATTTTAGGTAGATTCGTTTCTTTATTATCCTATTTTAGTTATTGCTAGTTTATATTTTGATCGAATAAAATTTACTGATATAACTGCACTCCTATGAAGAACTTAACTGTTTCAAACAAAATTCACAATAATTTCATGATATTTCCTAAACTTACTGTAAATGCACTACCGTAGTGAGTTACAAAAACGACTTCCTTTGTGAACAGCAGTAAAGGTCATGACAAATGCTACGTTATAAACCCTAGTTTGTCCAACTTAACGAAACAATAGCGCAGTCCATCGTGGCTTGCACATCTACGTCTTTGTGCTGATAAATATTTTATGCTGCGTTGAATGGAACGTGCATTTCCTTTGTCATGTTGGCGACATTGTGACGATTTTAGAAAAGCTAACGAGAAAAGTTCGGATGAATTTTTCAGGCACCTATTGTTAAGTGGCACGTAAAGGCACAAAGAAATAGAACTTTTATGATAACCAAAAATAGAACTTGGGAATATTTTAAAGACAAATCGTTTTTTAAATAAAGAAAGAACATGTAGCTTTGAGAAGCACCTAATAAAGGGATCAAAATCTTACCCAAGTGCAGCTTGGCATATTGTAAATTTAACAAGGTTTAAGCTTGGCACATTGTGAAGCAAATCTGTAGTCTAACTTTAATAGCAGCGACGGCACCAGCTGCTCCAACAGCTGGTGCCGTCGCAACAAATATGTTTTTGTGTTAATAATTGTAGGTAATGAGATAATGAAGGATATGTTATAGAATGTAATTAACTTTAAATCCAACATATTTATGCACTAGAAAACCAAGTATACATTTTAAATTGCATCAAACAGCAATTTCATCAGCTTTCCAGCAAATATCGAAGTAATTCAAGTTTCTAGAGCTACAATAAAATTATTCAATATCCACATTATCTGCCACGCCTCCCAAATAAAGGGGGCTTTGTGCATGGGAGGGGGGGGCACCATTGACGCGCGTCTCTCAATGGCAATGGAAGTGGGTCACCACGGAGTGACGTCACTGCTGCCCTACATATGGCGGGCGTAGCCCTGGCTGCTGCCACGCCGCTCCGAACCACACTTGGACTTTACATCCTGGAAATAAGAGTCGTTTTCGCAGAACATTAATACTAGTAGTTGGTGAAGGGATGGATGTACCGAGTTGCTACAGTAAAATGTTCCACAAATTCTTATCCGACCCGATATTTATTTTAATTAAAGGTATTCAAGGTGCCCAAAAGGCGAGGCAAATTGTGTAAATGTCGTCCCGAAATAGAATTTGAAGTGCGTGTATTTATTTTATTTAAGATGTCCTAAAAGGTCATCCAATGTTGATTTTTTTAAACATGACTGCTTGAAAACTTTTTTTGGATGTGGTCATACGAGTATTGCTTACTTATGATTTATGATTGGTTTGTTAATGATTAAGTATTGATATTATAGGTATAGGCAGTGTACAGTGAACAATATGACTTTGTGTAGAACTCTGTCGCAATGATAGACCACATCACTCAAACTTGAGTGGCGTGGCGTGTATAAGTCACATAATTGGTTCTACAATGGTTCGTACACGAATCCATTATGTTGTACAGACAGCAGAAGACAGTCGAAGAACTCGAAATATACACAATTCTACTGCCAAGAGAATAACATCGCTTGTATTAATTTTGAGCTCTTCAACTGTCCACCTTCTGCTGCTGACTGTACGTCATTTTAGTTCCTTTAGGGGTACAAAACTAACACAACTTTAATTTGAAACAAAATTGATGCGAGCACGTTAAAGTGCTCGTGGTATACGGTATTCTATACACGAAGTCTCTCCCACTACTCAGTTTTACGTACATTGACGCATAACCGTGTAAAAATCAATTTGTGTGAGGGGGCGCGCCCTCGTGGATTCAAAACACTACTATGTAAGTGATGGGTTTAAACCTTGAGTCCGACCTTTTCTTATGCAATGGAGAAAGCAAACGAGCACACATCACACAGACCACACCTGCCCCCTATTTCAACATCCTGAATTGCTGACTATGACAAGTGACAGGTGACATTTCAGTATAGGTACATGGCCGAGCTTATATGAAACCCAGGGATGTATCAGCGTGTTAACTTTGCAATGTATACAGAATTGTCACCAGTCACATGTCAAGATGGTGAAATATGGGCTGATGGTAAGTGTGATCTGAGACCAAAAAACGATTACGAGGTATAGTATACTACACTTGGGAGCAAAGAAATCGAGACACTATTAATACTGAATTTTCGTACAAAGTGGCACGATTTCTTTGATGCCAAGTAGGTATATTTTATAATACGATTTCAGTTAGATCAAGGGTACAATTTTAAGAGTGCAAATGCGCTGCCAAGATGAAATAAGATGGAATGCCTTTCTGCTAGTAATTGCACCCGTTATCTTATCCCCACACCAGAACACAAAAATGGGAACACTGGTACCTGGCCTTCAAGAGTTTATTTATTTTTTACTGTTTTATACTATTTTTATTTTCTATCGTCTTCCCTCATCTACGAACACACGTAAGATTCGTGACCTATTTTTTTTCCTTATTTTGGATTAATAATCGTCAGTTACACTAGTTATTTCGATACTGATAGAATGATACGAGTAAACAGTTTTTATTGAGATATATTTAAAATGAAAAACTTTCTGATTTCACCAATTTTGTAAAGTTTGGATGCGTTGATATCTCTCGTTCAAAAATAGCTACTTAAGTCAAATAAATGTCGAAGGCGAAATAAGTAGCTTGTTTATAAACCTTTAGCTATCTTGACATGTTTTTTAAATGACATTAAGGAGGAAGTAAATACATTGTTAAATTTTGGTGGACGAGGAAATTAGGCACCCCTAAGTATTATGTAATTTTCAATTATGAATGAATCAAAATCTTTTATTTATAACTTTAGACACAGTCAAGGTCATAAATATGTATACACATAATTATGTTTAAATTGTCACCGCGATTCAAGTGACAAGGTACTAAAGTGTATACATATTTATGACCTTGACGGTACCTATCTATCGTATAACAAATGGTATTCTATCGGAAGTATCTATTAAAACACACATCAGTGCGAAGGCCAAGTATTGGACATGAATCTGTTTTCGTACTAAAACGATTTAGATCACATGCAAAAGTTCCTAAAAAATAGATACTTCATTGAAAAAAGAATACAGTTAAGATACTTGAAAAAAGATACAAAATTTTATTTGATTCCAAGAATTCATATTACAAGCAAATCGCTCTACCATGGAACTTTATTGTAATGGTGGTAGATGCAGGTATAGTCAAGGGGATAAATATCGGTGGCAGTCTAGTCGCATAAATGTATTATTAGTCATAATTTTCGCAAGTTATAACTTCTTTTAAGCTGAAATTAAAGGATTTAAAAACATCCATTGCGTAGATTAGTTAGGATAGAAGGTTAGGTTAGTTTTTAAAAATACTGATTTAGATACGCACCGATGTATGTATTTATGTATTAATTAAAATAATTCCTCAAAGTATGTTTTTGTGCGTGATTATAACTTCTTACAGACTGAAATTAAAGGATTTAAAAGATAGATTAGTTAGAATAGGTTAGATTCGTTTTTTAAATCCTGAAGAAAGTTACGATGTTGTGAAAAAAAAAACATTACGACTTGCGAAAATTATGACTAATAATACATTTATGCCAAACAACATGTATACCACCCGACCCATAAATATAAATATACGTTCTCAAGACGTCAAAAATATCTATACACCTTTATGTCACTGGCAATAAGGTCCATGTATACATATTTATATATTAATATTAATACCCTTGGCTGTACCTACTATATTATAAGTACGGCTCCATTCAAAGCCCCCTATGCCAGAGTAGCTTGCCACAGGCAAGACACCATTCAACAACAAAGTTAGCTAAACACGACATAACTTGTCCATTTCCATTTCCCCACATCACACACTGCTATCTTCGCCACAAAGCCTTCTTCCCGGCCATTGTCTACGGCACATTGTCTATGGCACAATATGCTTGTCTGTGGTGACGAGCGATAGTGCTGGCACGACGTGTCATAATGAAATAATGTTATTGTTGTGTTGGCAGGACTGAAAGGTTTTGTTTTTTGTTCGCATGAGAGGGAAAATTGGACACAGAATACTGTAGTTTGTAGTTCTGAATGTCTGATATCTAAGAGTTGAGCATGAGTGATATAAAATCGAACACATTTTAAAACATTAAAAGTAAACCGCAAACAACCATGTAAACCACGTTCCATTTATAGGAAACATTTTGTTGGAAGAAAGTACAGACAGTTAAAGAGAAAATAATAAAAATTATTAAGTCATTAAATTAGCCCGTGTGGTTGCCGGGTTAGAATTGTGCCATTCCATGTCTGCTCGTGGATGTCGTAAGAGGCGACTAAGGGAATAAGGGCTTTGTTAGGCGATGGGCTTGCAACCTGTCACTAATAGGTACACTAGTAAACTTCTTAACCTGATAGTGCTAAATGTGGTTACAGAATTATAAACAAGTCTTTTTATAGTTTTTGGTATTTCTGTAGTTTTGCCTACCCCACTCTAGGAATGAAGGCGTGATCTTATGTATGTATGTATGTAAGTAATTACATGTGTTCTTTCCTACAAATAATATAAAAGGTATGTTGGTGTAACTGTGTTATAAACGGTTAACTATAAAAAAACTAAAGATTCCTTAGTACATTTATTATCTTTCGAAAGTGGAATAGGGTTTTACGGCTTACGCGTAGGCCTTTGCGCCAGCTACGCTTCAAGGCTCTACGCGCCGTGTGGACCTCTGCTACGAACTACGGAAACGTTACATTTATGAAGAATATATATAGTATAACTGGGCCTCTATTCAACTGCGTTATAACAATATCGTGTTTGACGTGTTTTAGAATCGTTTATGTCACAGTCGCCATTATTGTAAATGACATAAGAGTTATGAAAACGTCGACAATACGGAAACACGTCAAATACGATATCGTTTTTACCGTGTAGAATCTCGGCCCTGACTATGCTATAACAACATGTAATTATTAGTACGTTTTCTTTTTAATTTAATTCACTTTGCACTTTGGCCAATATGCTACTTCGTATTATGACTGATTAGTCCTTTCGGATTCACTTCGACCCTCTTTCCCCCGATCTTTTGTGCAATTACCCCTCTGAGTATGTACTCAGATGACTCAGACGCCCAAATTATCAGGTTTTCTTATGAAGTTTATCGTTCACCGTAAGTGCATGAAGTGTAGGTATGAAAAGTCATCGGCACCTACATGGGTCCCGCTGCGGCTTGAACTCGGAACCTTACGATCATGAGTCGACACCCTAAGCCACGGAAACTCTTCTCTACCATCTAATAATTTCCCTCACAAAATATCACACTGTTCTTTCAAGCTACAACAGTAAAGTTAGGTACTTTACCAGTTTTTCGGGTTCCGTATCCAAAGGGTGCTAAACGGGACCCTATTACTAATTTAGGTTCATTTGCATATAATTTAAACAACTAATAGTGAAAATGTTAGTTATTCAATAAGGTTTACTATTAACGGCTTAAATGACTATGGTGAAATGTGGCACAAAACATGCTCAAGATGGCCTGAATTATATTATACAAGAAGCATTACTTTTGCAATTATTAATATCTCACGTTAGTCGATATTCAATATTATGTAGGTAACTTAAGTGACACCACTTATTATTTTTACAAACAGCAAGTTTCGTTATCTTTTTTGTTTTTTATAAATATTATTTTATATATCACCAGTTGTATTTCGTTTTGTAATAATGGTAGGTATTTACTTTGAATCGCAATGAAAATCATTAATAATGTCTTCGAGATTATGAGTTTTTGATTTGATTACCGATTACAACTGATTAAATTAATTACACCATGAAGTTTTAGTTTCGGGTTAAATCGCTTCTTGGTTGTTCCTCGACACAGTTTTTATATATATGTATAGTTAGTGAGATTTTTATATGTGGCATTACATAAGAACTACTTATGTTTTTCAAATTATGAAGTTTTTCGTCTCAGTGATATTGATATCATAAGCAGTCGGTTTCTATGTTGCTACCTTAATTTTCCCTACCAATAAAAAAGGGACAACTTTCACAACTTTCTATAGTATAGTATTGAACCAAAAATAAATTGTATTTCCTGGTTAAACTTTAGCCCCCTTACTAATAAACGTTGAATAAGCTTAGAATAGTTATACCATGCTTTGTCCTTATCTGCCGAATTCAAATGTCGCAATGACAGATAAGGACAAAGCATGGTATAATTATTCCAAGCTTATTCAACGTTTATTAGTAAGGGGGTAGGTGTACAATGGTGTATGCAAAGAAACTGGATCCGTTACAAAATCTCAATTATATTTTATGCATGTGAAAGTCTTCAATGCAATCAGAATTACTTGAGTTTAAATTCTGTCAGTATTAATAATATGAAAGGAGTGATGATGTTGACTTAGTGACAAGTAAGCGGCATAACAGATTTGCATGAGTTTGCCACATTGAATAATTCGTGTTCTGAATAAAAAGACAAATTAATTTGTTATTTTTTATACATTTCGTCTCTGTGGATAAATGAGTCCATTTTCCAGAAAAAATCTGTACAAGTTCATGTGGAAGTCGTCGAGAAAAGCTAAAGTACCTATAAGAAGCGAGCGAGTGAGTTTACGTCTGTATTTTTTTGTAGTTTAAGAATCCGGTCTGTTTTTGTTGAGACCAGCCGTTAAGAATTTAAACAAAAATTTACACATACGAATAGGTACACAAATTCATGTCCTAAATTAAGACATTGAATAAATTTAAGAGGAGAAAACTGCACAAGTTGTTGGTAGTTAAAGTAATCACTGTTTTTGTAGATATTTTCCGTAAAGATTTTTGCCACAGATATTTTATATCCTGAATTAAAATACATTAAACGTGTTTTGGCCTTGTTAGTAAATGCGGCAGTTTTCCAGGAAAATAGTTGCACAAGTGGAAGAAGTCAACGAGAAAAGCTAAAGCCACAAGCTAGAAGTAATATTAAGTCTGTTTTTTTTTGTCGTTTAAAGATTCAGTTATCTTGTTGACTCCATTGCTGCGAATACCTTAATAAGTAGGTAGATACATTTATTAGGCAATCGCATTTACTTTCTACAACAATATCTTGTTTGAATAATCCAAGAACAACAAGCGTAACTACACCGTCGAGCATTGGTCTTTGACAATACGGATTGTTGACTGATTAAATTTTAAAGCTATTTAAATCGTGATTTGATAACGTACCTATATCATTAACTATACCTAAGTCACAATGCTGTGCTGCACACTAGTGGGTTGCATTTTTGCCAGAAAAGCGTTTAGATACAGATTGAACAGCTGTTTACGGAATCTAGACTTAATTAAAATTTTCAGTAATTGGTTCCTACACAGTTTTGTTATTCATATATTATATTTATTTTATTACAATATTTAGTGACAATATTTAAAATTTAATTTTGTAACAAGTACACAATACGCGCGCGGTAATTAATATTTCGGATACGGTATATATCTGTATCCGCATTTCTATTTGTATAATATTGTATTATTGTATCAGTTCCAAGAATGATTACTGTTACTTATGAACTGCCCTATAA
The DNA here is from genome assembly GCA_949316455.1 of Acleris holmiana. Classification (NCBI taxonomy): domain Eukaryota; kingdom Metazoa; phylum Arthropoda; class Insecta; order Lepidoptera; family Tortricidae; genus Acleris; species Acleris holmiana. The sequence continues at coordinate 14,004,282 of OX438771.1, read as the reverse complement.
CATTAAATTTTACCATATTTTCAACGACCGAGTAACTATACCATCTGAGGCTCGTGGCATATTCTTTGAATGGGGCCCTAGACCATAGCTACAAAATTTTGTTAAAAATGTTTATTTGGGCCTCTTGGGCCGGGGCCCTTTCGGGTCGGGGGCCCGTGGCAATTTGCCAGCCTTGTCACCCGTTACTACCACTGGTCCCCTTCCGTTTTGCTATAGGCAACGTGATAAGGACAAAACGTAATGAAATCGGCCATATCGCGCAGACTAAGGCAAAAATAGGCCCAGCAAGTAAACCGACTCGTATCATTCAGATATCAGAGCTCGCGCAGGTACCTTCAGGGGATCAATTAGACACTGTCAAAACAATATTGCGTTACAAACACGTCAAAAGGAATAAAGTTTTATAGAGCGAATTCTTTCAGCTTTTTCCATTTAACATACTTAGTATTAAAATCGAAGAAAAAATATTGTTCTCGTTACTGCCTAATTTATACGTGACTGCGGCAAAGCCCAAAAGGAGGGTTATGTGTTTGACCTGTATGTATGTCCGACTCTATGTTCCCTCATAGCGGCTGGATGGATGGGCCAATTTCAACGCAACGCAAGGGAGGTGTTAGATTCGTCTCCAGTGTCACTGGGTACTTACTATAAGTACATTAAAACAAAACAATATAGCGGCACAAAAATTTATAAAGGATAACTATCATATATAGACAAAATTATCAAAACATGCTGTCGGGTTTTAAAAACTTGCATTTTGTTAGACTTGTTAATGAAAAGTTTTGTTTCCATGTGAACTTTAAACCGAAGAAGTTATTTAATTTGTAAGTTCATGGCAGGCAAAAAAGGAATGGTTAAATATCCAAATAAATACGTACGTAACTTACGTAAGTAAGGGAAGACGTGGAAAAATCCCCGTAGAAAACTGACCTGAACCTCTCGTATGTCTTGACTTAGATCTAAATAAATAAATAAATAAATATCAGGGGACAAAAGTAATAATAATATCTGTGGGCGGAGTACCTGTGCTCAAAAGTTGAATATTTTTATTCTATTTTTTTATTCTATTTTTGGGCTATCCGACGAGACTAGAACTTGCTTCTTGTTTACCTCCGATACTAGGGGTCAACAATCATATTTTTTTATTTTACAGGAGTTCATATACTGTCAAGTGAAAGTTATAACTAGGTATCATACCATAACGTCCTAACCTTGGAACATGACTAAGTAATATGTCAAGTCAATCTCAAGTGGTAAGGTAACTACGGTTGATTCCTTTATTATTAAATTTATTAACCACGAAAGTCGTGGCCCTGATAACAAGGAAAACTAACAGTTGACGGTCTCGCCCGCGCCGCCTGATAGCTGACATGTTCATATGTTACATATAATTTTACAATTTCCGAGTTAATGAGGACGAAGTTATAATACTTATTTGGGAAGGCAAAAGCGAAATTTCCTGCCTGTCGGTTACGATACCAAATCGATTGAGGTAATTGATATTAACGAGTCTCGACCTGCCCCCGTGCCGTTCTTGAGTCGGTTTCAGTACCTTTCTACTTTATCAACAAGGTGTGTTATGTATAAGCAGTACCTCAAGAAACTAGAAAAAAATACAGATCCAGAGGAAATAATATTCTATGGCGTCAAGTAAAAAAAATAAAGCGCGGGCGAATGCTTTACTTCCTTTAAAAACCCAAAATTTTGTTTAGCAACGAAGATTGTTACAAAAGGCTTATTTTAGTTCAGGATTTTTAGCTTACTTTCGGTTCGGAATTTTAGTCCGCGAGAACTTACGAGACTTTATCGTAAATCGCACTTTACTCTTCGGGTTAGTACTTACACTCGTACGTTTTCTACGGCTAAAGTCATGTATAACACGACAGGCGTGGCCATTTATCTACGGCACCGTGCAACATGGAGTGGAAAGATTTCGTGAGCCGGGAGCGATACAAAGGACGAACTGGTCACGTGTAATGAAGCCGAAAGCCGCAGCAACTGGTAATCGGGACCAATTGTCAAAAACTTGGTCGTGTTGTCTGGCAAAGAGGGTGACAAAAACGTAGCAGTCAGTTATTGCAAACTGCGGGTTCAGGTACTTTAGATTTTGGAAACATACATCTAGACTAGAGCTTAGAGAGAGTGGGGGATGCAGCCGCGCCCCGCGCTACCCCGAGAGCCGCCATTCCTCGTTAGAAAAATAACTTCTTACAAAACAGATCGATCGATAGGCTCTGAAATGTTCACTTGATACTAGGATCGTAGATGGAACCATGAGCTCCACCACCAGCGCCAGCCTTACGGTCACCGCTACATGCCACAATTTGGGCTGGAGCACTAACATCGAACAGAACTTGAACCAGGAGTCTAAAGGATCTTTCACAACTTCAAAGGTCTCGCGAGATCGTGCTTCAGGTTCAGTCCGGGCCAGCTCCCGAGCGTCATCCTGAACGGGAACCCGCAGCAGGCATCGGTGGAGCCGATGGTGAGCGGACAGGTGGTCGCCCGTGACGGTGGTGGTGGTGCTCCGGTTGCATAACCCTGGTCGTGGCGGCGGGGCGCGGAGCCGGTATCGACGCGCGCGGGGCGCATGCGCGGCGCGTACCTTCGCACCCGTAGCCCTGCCCGATGAGGCCCCACAGGAGATCCGAGCAGTGGTGGCAGTAGGTTGGCTTGTGGAAGGTCTTCTTCGCGAAGGAGTGCGTGCGATGGGGCGCGGGCGCGGCCTGCGCCATGGCGGGCGCGAGGGCCGGGCCGGGCGGACGCTACTCATGCCGCGGCGCCCAGGGGCGCGCCGCGCTCTCCGAGCGGCTGTCGCAGCCCACCATCGCGGCGCGACTGCCGCCCGCCGCGCCGCGCCTCGCCGCGCACGCGCCCTGCCGCGCCCTGCCGCCCGCCCGCGCCCCGCGCGCACCGACGCACGCCCGCCCCGAGGGACCGCCGATTGGACCTCGCAGCGACGGCGAGCGGTGTGCTTTCCTGACATTTATTATTACTATATTACTACCGTCACCTAATTTAGAGAATAACATATGCCACCGACATCCCAAGAACACATAATGAGGTATAACCATCCTGATATTCGCCAGTACGCTTTGACTTAAGTATATGTTATAAGCAAAACCCTCTTTTGTCTTAAATGCAATCTAAAATATCTGTAAGTGGGACCAAAAAGTTGGACCATGGTTAATCGCAGTTAACCATACAAACAACAACGACGAAATAAGTTCCGTTGTGTGCCCCATGAAAAAGAAACAGAACCCGTGTTTTTTATATATTTGTAAACCTATTTTTAATGCTTAACAATAGCGCATAAAGTCTTTTGGATTCGAGTACTGTCGGCTAGACGAGCATAAGAGCTTATGAGTACGAGTAAAGAGAAGTTATAACCCGAAGGTCTTTTTAAGGGCTATTTGCGCGACTGTCCTTAAGTAATTTATCCTATACTATTAAACGAGCAAGATTTGTATATATACGTATATATGTTTAAACCACGTTCGTGAAAACGGCTCTAACGATTTCGATGAAATTTGCGATATAGGGGTTAATTTACGGGCGACAAATCGATCTGACAAAGTGGTCCCGGTCGTCTTCGAGCAAATTCGTTTTCATCTGGAGCTTCCAGGTTCCTACTGTTAGATTAAATTTGATTATTTAAAAGGTATCATCGGTGTCATTTCTAACAGCCCCTTCATTGATTTACATTCCCGAAACTTTATACCTAGTAGTCTAGCGACTAAGAAGGTTGTTTAGGGGTCGGAAAATTCAACCAATCCACTGAAACAAAATGGACAATCCTCACCTTAATGTGACAACATAGAATCTATATATCAATATTTCTGTACAAAAGATATTAGGATTCTTGGGACACATACGACTAAAATGCAAAAACTACTATTCTATTAGGTACTACTTATTAAATAGCTTCAATTAAGTTATTTCTTAAAGTACAATTTAATGGTATCAAAAATTCATAAAATGTACCTCGTTGCAAAGTTACGCCGGTCGGCGCGTGCGCGTTGCCGCCCACCAATCGAAAAAGCTCTTGTTTACAATATAAGAAGCGCAGCATCCCGCTCGCTGCGCTACTGACTGCTACCGCCTTACTACTGACTGACTGACTAAAAAAAAAGCATTCCTAATTCAAAAAATTGTTTTTTCTGCGGTCTATCAAGATCGTCACTACTAAACAAGTACTGCCAGTAAACATAATTCTGAAATCGAATCAGATTTTTTGAACGGTTTAATAATTACTTATACAGAGTGTGAATTATTTTAAAGATTATTTGTGAACTGCAGGCAGGGACACTAAGGTCGTTCAGACTAATCAAAGTAAAGTTCATTCAAATTGCCATCGCTGTCTTCATTTGGTATTTGGTACTGAGTGAATTACCGAAAAATGTGTAGGTAGTGAGTAGTTCAAATTATAGAGTAACTTTTTTGTGTAACATTAAAGACGGTTTTTTTTAATTGTACGGAATTTGTGTTTTACTGTATCCCAAACCGGCAAAGTCCCATTGCACCATGCATGGATTTCTGATATGCAAATAAAACTGGCTTGTTCGGGCGTCATTATTATAAAATAATAAAAAGGAAAAGACCTTTTTTTTTATAATATCTACAAAATATTCAAAAAACATGTTTTGGACTAGTTCAAAGGGAGAGGAGGCCTCACAATCTTGTTAAACTTAAAAGTGTTTTTTATGTAATTTGAAAAGAAAATTTTAAAGTTAATATACTTAAGTAATTTAAAATACATACATACATACATAACGTCACGCCTTTATTCCCAGAGTGGGGTAGGCAGAGCTACAGAATACCAACAACTCTAAACTTGTTGATAATTCTGTAACCACATTTTGCATTCAGGCTAAGATGTTTACTAGTGTATTAGTGAAGTTGATTAATATCGGTCAGATTTCGTAAAAGTACCTACTCGCTTTACACGAAGCATACCTAAATCACGCATGCGCCTTGGCGGCCTTGTTCCAAGCCACACGGGCGTTATTTCAATTCTGAACTAGTATTATTTGAATCGTGGTTGAATCCATCGGCACAAAATAAATATTGGTCTAAGATACTCTCATCGAATGCACTCATTTAAAAATTTCGAATGGCAATTTAAACCTGTAAATGTGCTCGTAGTATAAAATTCGAAATTCAAAATTTAAAATCTACAATTACAAGTGAAAGGGTACATCAAAAGTTTTGAAATTAGTGATTTTTAGTAGGTAACCAACAAGGTACAAGGTTATCAGTATCACTTACCTACTTATGACATCGAGTGTACCACTTTCTCGCGGTATAACTTTTTCCGGAACTACACCATAACTTACTCTAATGTTGGTTTTACCAAACATTACTTATTAAGTAGGTATAACAGCTTAAAAGTGTTTAAGAATCCCTTAAACGTTGAAGAAAGAGAGGATCAAGTCGCCACTGTCACTGCAGAGAAGAAGCACCGCAAATAACTCAACTAAGTAACTACTATAACAGTTATAGTAATAGAATTATTAGATTTAAATAGAATGTTTTATTTCGACCAACATAGAAAAGTTACAAGAAAAGAATATAGCACTCGTAATTAATTTGGATCTTGAGATAAAAATAATAATAGCATAGTTAAATTGCTAAAAGTAACTATTCTCTAAAAAAAATAGCCGAAAAAGTAGGTACCTACCATAGAAATGCAACGTCGACCAAGAACGAATGCACGAATCGATGCCCATCGAATCATCTTGCCTCTTGACATTCAAGTATGTAAGTACAATTAAGACCTGGAATAAGATGTCTCTTGAGATTTTCTGCTTTGAAAAAATCCTTTGGTACCGTTTCGTAGGCAATTTTCGTGGCTGGCGACAAAATGGGAATCTAAAATTCCCTGTTTGTAGCTGGCTACGTAATGGGACTGCGTAGTGCCGTTTTGTACGCATTTCAAAGCGGGTTACCAACCGCAGTTACGAATCGATAATGGAAAAGTCCCGTTTAGTTGCCAGTTACAAAACGGGATTTATTTCCCGTATCGCGGTTACGAACTTTTACGTACGTATGTACGAAACGGTACCAAACGAAAAAAATGGAGCGTAAAAAGGCAGCAAACGTTCGTAGCGCCCTTTGTGTTGCCAAATGTCACTAGGCGGCGCGGTATCTACTTTAAATTAGGTGAACTAGCTATCTGCCATGCCTGATTTTCGCAATATTTATGTTACTAGAAAATATGTCAATAAACCAAATCGACGGAAAGAGATGAAAATCGACATAATGTGTAACATGGACTAAAGTAACCCATTATGACACGAGATATTTATTATACACCCAAGCCAAGCGAGGGTGGATGAAGTTCAAGTATCATTATGGCTTTTTTACTTTTTACTCTCTAAAATAATTCATAATAGCCGTATAGGCGGATTAAAGTGATACTTTTAATTCTTAGGGACTAAAGTGACACTTTACTCCCTAGGGACTAAAGTAATTTTTCTTTTTATTTTCCTTATAAGTAAATTCCTTGGTAAATCCCAATAGCCAGATACTTGTTGCCATTTGATGATGTCGCCCTTGTCGTCGGAGTGCGCGGTGGAGCATACCACGTCCACCGCCTCATTATTCGTTTCGGAAATGTTGTCGATGGACTATTTAGTCTCTCGCAGCTCTCGGGCAGCTCTGGCTATGCAGTGAATCGACAGTCAATTTACATGCTATGTCGTCCCAGCACCGCTGCGATTTTGGGTTTACAGATTAATTTTGACCGGGGCAAGCAGTTAACTAACCGCTCTTTGCGTCCTCCAAGCCCGAAATCTCGTAGTTTGTGGGTAGACTAGAAGACCTATGGATCAACGACAAGAAAGCTGGTAACGCAATAGCTACTAGAAGTTTGACTCTGAATATTATCTTAAACAAAGCGAATAAAACGAATTTAAAAGGAAAACTACCACGACTCAGTTAGCTTGATTGGTTCTTCAGATACAGGCCTTAAATACTCTACTTTTCATGTCGACTATGACGAAACTTGATAATAAACTTATAAAAGCCGGACTCAATATAATTTTACCAAAGAGTGGCTACATGAAATTTTCGTAAGGCTCGAATCAGTACTAGTATTGGAATTGTATTGAAATAATCTTACTAAAGAGAGGCTGTATAGGTTTCTGGTTTGCACAGGTACATTGAAATAGTTTCCTTTTTCAAAAAGGTGGTTTTGCTGTTTAACGGCAGTGAGCAAAATTTGATTCTGCTGCGAGCGTGAGACAAAGTAACTTTTAATTTTTGTTCACAATTTAAAGGTGGTCCTGGTGCGACGCCACGCGTGCGGCTGGGGAAGTCGTTTTATTTTTACCGTGTAGATTTTTTTTACCAAAGTTATTTACATCTCTTGTATTTGAATGCTAGAATCCTTCGCTTGTTTGGGATTCAAATTTAACACTTGCAGCAAAAAACAACTTTTCTCTCTTGTTGCACAAATAACTATTAGTTAGACTAACTAAAGTGACACTTTTACTCCCTAGGGATTAAATGCAAAAGCACTTTAGTCCGCTTATACATGGCTATTATGGGTCATTTTAGAGCATTTTTTCTAAGACAGCACAAAATTACTTTAAATAGAAAATTAGCTCATACACATGCAGATTTTTGAAAATAGATTTTTGTGTTTGAAGTAAAGTCGACGGAACCCTATACTGAGCGTGGGCTGATATGCTCTTGCCTAGTTTTTTCACAGAAGAAGGCAAACGACAGACCATCTAAGCTGATGGTAGTGGCCCTGAAACCCATGGACATGGGAACCCTGAGGGCTAAGATCTCCGACATCAAACCGCATCAGAGTGAACTCTTGCTTGGTGGCGAGATAGATGGGTTAAATATTGGTAGTGATCCGGACGGACTCTGCACAAATCTTACTATAGCAAGATCAGCAGAAAACGTTTTTTTTTTTCGTGAAGTACAATATTTAGTAATAATTGGTTTACATCGAAATCGCGCATGTTCCCTTGTAAGCGGTTCTATATTTAGTGCACCCTCGCCGGGCTGAGCTAATCACTCGGAAGCACACGGCTCGCCGCGGCCCTACGTATGTAAATAATAACGTAATATAGCCTGCAGCTTACTGAGAGCCCGCCACTGGGGAAAAAACGCTGCGGGTTACGCGTCATACTTGTATGAAACATGATCTGATAAATAGTTATTGTGTATTGAAACAATACTGATTTACACATACTTTATTAATCTTATTTCTTACGTATAATCTTATCTCGTGGTTATCCCTCCAAAATCTCTCTAATAATTGTACTTCAATTTGACACATTGAGTTGGGAATGTTTAACAGGTTTCCTGTCCCGAAGCCATTTGCAACGTTCTTTCGACACATCCCCATAGTAATAATAAAATCTAATTTAAAATTGTTTCGTATAAGTGACGTCATTGCCTTCAAGTATTTTAATTGTGTCATAGTCATTGATAGATAGGTATACTTATGTGTATGTATTAATAGATACAGAAATCTGCATTATCTTTATCTCTGGCCATGAGGCACATGTGCCTCATGGACGTATGAGTTAAACCAAGCATGAGGGACATGTGCCTCATGAGACAGGGAACCTGTTAAGCTACATTTATTTACGACAATACTTAGGCCTTATTATCTACCTTCCAAAATTCAGTCATCGTAAGCGGCTAAGTTAGGTACTTTGTATTATACATACAAGTAAACCGCTCTCAGCCCATACTTCGCAGAATATCATATTCGCAAAACATGATATTTGCAAATAGTGGAATTAAGTTATAGAATCGTAGGTAGGTTTAGGTTATGTTAGTTTTATAGCAGGCCCGGAGGGCCAAAACACCCATAAATAGGAGCTCCGCGGCAGCGGAGCTCCGTCGACACTGTCTAATTGATGTCTTGTTAGTAAAAATGTATTGAAAATGTCATGTTTTGCGAATATCATGTTTTGGGAATATGCTATTTAACATACTAATTGCTCTCAGCGCTTAAGCATCCTGAAGACACACTTTTACATTTCTAAAAATATAAAATGTGTCTCTCATAACAGTCTAATGAATAAACAATGATTGTTTTATGTGAGTTGGTATTTATTATTTACTTGAAATAACGGGTGTTTTTTACCCCACTACGGCGAAGCAAAGGAAGGGTAATGATTTAGAGATTTGGTTATAAAACTGAGACTCCCGTTTATAACTATAGTTAAAAGTTAATTCGTGGTGATAGTCTTATTAATCTAACTAAATCCGATAGGTACTACAAAAACATACCTTATATCATGTTAAGTTTAAAGTACATTTGAGAAATATCCTCGAAAGGCTTAAATACACCCGGTTTACGCTAGACCATCGCCTAAGCCGCGTAAATATGTTGAGAATAATTGTTCAGTTTTCCAAAATTACCGCGCGCTAAGTCCAGTTTACGGTCATAAAGGTCCATCCGAGTTACACTACGCGTCAAGCAGAAACGCCGCGTTAAAGTGCTCCCGCTGCACGGTTGCGCTGCGCAGCTATCGGTAGGGAAAGTCGAGCTCATTACGTACGGGACGATAATTCGCGCCTTTGACACTAAAATAGGCGTTTTTACCTACTCCGTGGAACTGCGAAAGGTCGCGAGGCTCAGCTATCCGAATATTGAAAGATTTCAGAGCCTAATAAGCATATATTTTAGTAATTTCGTAATGTTTCGGAATAGGTTTAGGTATTCACAAATAATCCCCTGAATGAAATCAGGCGGTTATTTGTGAGTAAACCTCTTACCTACTGAGAGAGCGTTCTCTTTTTGCGTGATTACCACTTTAGGTGCCGACTTTAGGTTGTATTATGTGTGACGACTAAGGTATTGCTTTATAGATTGGCCCAAGGTAGAAATGGTAAGACAATTAAAACACCAAACTATAACAAACGCTCACTAGTGCCGACTTGAGAAAATATCGGAGAGAATGCTGTAACATCATAACTTCATAAGCGTTCGTCGAAACGTATGTTTAATACGTTTCGACGAACGCTTACGACCTGGATGTACGTTTATTTTTTTTATACGATTATGGTCAATAGTATAATGGGAAATAAATGATATGGTTAGAAATATGTTTCAAATGTTTATAAAGGTTTTTGAATCACTTACCCTGTTTTGTACCGTATGCCGAACTAAGAAACATGATTTGTACGTTATACCGAACCGGGCCGCCGCATCACCAAACTAGGAAAGAAATGTATGAAATTTTGGCGCTGAGTGGTGCTAACAGGAAAAAAAAATCAAAAGTTAGTACTAGATTAATAGCTTAAAATAAAAAAAAAAAACACTTGTCTAACAAATATTAGCGCTTTAAAGCTTCATATTTCATAAACGGATTAATAATCAAAAGAACTGTTTTCACAAACCATTTATGTTATACTAGCGACCCGCCAGCGGCTTCGCCCGCTGCAATTTTTTTTCTTGACAATTTTTTTTTTATTTTTGTAAAAAATATTTTTTTTGTTATAAAAAGTATTCAATGTTACTTCTAGTACCTCCCAGAATATGTACCTATGTGTACAAAGTTTCATGATGATTCGTCAAGTAGTTTTTGCGTGAAAGCGTAACAAACATTCACGATTTCACATTTATAATATTAGTAAGTATTATAACAATAGACATTTATGTTTTATGTATTAATTGAAATCAAAGTCATGAGTAAGTGAGACAACAGTAATAATGGCGTGTTATGTGTGTTTTTATGCAATCCCGGAATCCCGGAACATATATAATTTCAAAAAAAAATGCCACAAATATTTGCCACACTTTTGTCGGGTTTTTGCTAACTTTAGGTAAATATCTTACCGAATATCAGATCCCTGATAATAATCGAATATAACATTTTATTTACTAAAAAGGAGTTACATAAACACATACCTACGAAGATTTATTTCATTTTTTTTTTATAGGTAGGTAGGTAGGTAGTCATTTATTTCGTATTGGAAATTACATTATTACATGTCGCATAGTTATAATGAATTCACAATAAGATCGTCAGTATAATTGTGTATACATTTATTTTATATTATACTGAGCATAATGCATATCCTTATTCCCGTAAGTACAGATTTTTTTCAAGCATAGAAAGATTTTGAGATTTTTGTATTGCCTTTTGCGGAAGATCTGTTCACCTCTCTGATCTCGAGTAAAATGACTAATATTTACATAAATTAGACAACCAGCCTAAGCCGGTATGTCTAAGTTAATTATATATAATTATAATTATAATAATAATAATAATTACAGAACAATCTCACACAAATTGACCTAGTCCCAAACTAAGCTCTAGGCTTGTACTATGGATACTAGACAACGATAAACATACTTATACAGAGAAATAAATACTTAAATACATACAAAACATCCAAGACTCAGGAACAAATACTCGTGCTCATCACACAAATATCTGCCCTTACCGGGATTTGAACCCAGGACCCCTAGCTTCGAAGGCAGGGTCACTCCCAACTAGGCTAGCGTGTCGTCCATTCACCGCCTTTGAAACTACTATTTTTCATTCCCTATCTAAGAGCTAAATTCTAATCTACTCGACACTAACGAGTTCAAACATGGCATACTTTAATACATAATCGAGATCTTTTCGCCACCTTCCGGCTCCATCATCAACAGTTCCATATAAATGTTTAGTAAAAAATATTGTCATTTAATTTCGAAGTAGGTAGTTTTAAGATATAAGTAATCGGCTTAATTTTTTAGAGGCGCTGAGGCCCTAGCCAAGATGCGTTCGCTAACTAGCGTTTCGATTCGTTTCGTTTTTAAACCAATCGCGTCACTGGTAGATCACGTAATACGAAAAGTCACGTGATGATAAAGTGACGCGATTTGTTTAAAAACCAAACGAATAGAAACGGTAATTAGCGAGCGCATCTTGGCTAAGGCCTCTGGCCTTTACAAAAATGCACCGCAAACGCATCGACCTAGCTGTTAACGGATAAAGGATGATATTCCAATGAACACCGTGCAGTAATTTAGCTAAGCCAGACATGGATTCGGTAGCAGAGGTACTACTCACCGAACGCCCTTTCGATGAACTGGAGAAGCAAATTATGGGGAACCTATCAAGCGAACAGATTTAATAAAATAGTGTTTAGACGTAATAGTTACGGAATAATTACAAATCGGACTTACTATTTACAATCAGAACTATTATATTAGACATTAGGTCCGCCATTTGAACTTTATTTTGTGCAATAAAGATTAAATGAACAAATAAAATAAATAAATAAATTATAACGATAAATACGTATGGTATTTGCTACTACTGCATAAAGAATACATGAATGCCAATAAGCTTATTTCAATGTCAAAAACTCGTAAAAATTATAAGTTGCAAACGAAGTTTTACAAAAAGTATCTATTTTATTGATGTTTGGTAATTACTCATTAAATTTGAAATACATCTAGTTATTCGAAAAGCAAATTAGTTTATATAAATAGTTCATGATCAACCGGTAAATAAATAATTAAAAAAATATACTTTTTCCCTGAATCCGGACGCTTTTCATTAAACCCTTTCAGTCAAAATGAGAGTTTACTCATCACCGAATTCTCATTTTTACTCATTTCTATAAATATGACTACACTAAAGTCACTTCATTTATCAGAACACGAAAACTAATTAAATAACAACACAGGAAAACCATATTTTCAAACATAAAGGTAACGTATAACGGTTTTATGACCTTAAGAAGTATATGCAATTCCTTAGCGATTTTCACAAAGACTTCCTTACAAAACGGCGATCTACTAACTTGGTCGATTGTTACGTCCCGACTGAGACAGTAAATGACTGGTATTGCCGAGTAGTGGAAGGAATAGGTATCTAGGTAGCGGAAAAAATATCACAACTTAAAATCAAAAGTTAGTACTTGCTTATAATAGATGAAATTCGGCGATACGGCAGATTCGGCGAAACGTGCGTTTACCTTAGCGTTACGCTACTATTTTGATAAATTTCGTACGTTTGTATCGCAATGTGTATTTGTACTCATAGTACAGAATTGATAAAAGTACAAGTATTTGTAGTCAATTCGACAACGGAAAGTTCCCTGGACCCCTTGATTACCGAGCTATAGATACATACCTAATAATAATACTTACTTACTTTTGAAAGGATTTCCATCAAACATGGCTACATGGATATAAAAAAAAACCGGGCAAGAGCATGTCGGACCATGCTCAGTGTAGGGTTCCGAAGCCGTCATAAAAACCAACAAGTAATCACTAATTTTCTATTTAAAGTCATTTGATGCCATCATAGATGATTTTAGTAGGTATATAAACGCTTCAATCGCCCGTATCTCAAAAACCAATGATGTCTGCTTAGTCGTGATAGTTTTCCTTTTAAATTCGTTATTATGCGCTTTCATTTAAGATTTCTTTCTGATTTTTAGTACTTGTGGTTTTGACTGTAGTGGAATTACATCCCCACGTTCCACGTCCCACGTGTAGGAGACGTACCCTAAAAAAATATATTTTACATTTTATTTTACTACTTTGTTGGCGTGACTAATATGTACATTCATACCAAATTACAACTAACTAGTACTAAGAGTCTCTGCGCTAGGCTGCGGACGGACGGACGGACGGACGGACGGACATGGCGAAACTATAAGGGTTCGTAGTTTGACTACGGAACCCTAAAAAGCCGCATCACAGTGCGTCTTTTCGTTCTGGCAAACTTATAGTAGCCTTGTATTTTGGACGGGGGCTAAAGATGTTAATTCCTATTTAATGATTCAGGATGGCTGATTCTGTTTTCCTAGAGAAAATGCTGTTATTTTTATTAAATTTACAGTGATTATTATTTGTATGAGCCACTCTTTAAATCGCACATCGAACCTCGGTATTCATAATATTATCACAATAAAAGCGCCTATAAGGATGTGTGACAGAATGTTCCGACGTGCTTGCACCTTTGCAGTTTTAAAATGTTGGCGCTTTTATCTTACCGCCCGTTTCACAATCGACAAGTAAAACATATTTGACAAATAAATTTAGGTAACCCTTTCGCTTTCTTACACTTAAAAATAGATAAGGAGAGAGCCACCTTTAAATTGCAGATTTTACTCGTCGTTTACTTCTAGAAATTAAACTATAAACTTAAGGCTAGAGTAACATAAACAAATACATATTTGTTTATCTACTCTGTATCGGTGTTTTCATAAAAACAGATACGGAGTAGATAGATAAATCCATAAAGTACGATAAAACAAGTCTGCAAAATAAATAAATAGAAAAAAGAAACTTAATATTAATATTATCATGTTCGTTTGGCACATTTTTCGGCTTCATTCGTGCGCCACAGACCTGGGGGCAATTTTTGAAGCTCATCGACGAAAAATGTCTAACTTGGATTTGATCAAATTCAAAAGATGGGCCCGCTCGTAGATGAAATCGCTACACAAATTGAATTGAATTGTTAAAGTTAGTAATTTTTCGTCGGTGAGCATCAAAAATCGTCCCCCTGATTACTATGGTTCTGGCAGAATACCAGCGCTCCAGTCCCTGCAGCATTCTTCAGAGTCAGCTCCATTTCACAGCACAACACATGGCTCTCTCGCCGTATATATAATATTATAAATATTATAATGTTTATTTTGAGTCTCTTGTTTGTTGTCTATTTTTCTTTTTGTCTTTTGTTTTTGATGTTTAGTGTTTAATTTAAGAGCCTGTGTTTGTGTTTATGTTGAATAAAGTTTTTATTTATCTATCTATAGTGGATCAGGCCCTTAGACTTATCCATGTGTAATACCTAGCGTTCTACATTATTACCCGCGTGACTGGGGGCGAGATAAATAATATATGTTTATAATATCATTTTTTGAAAACGGCTCTATTTTGATAAAAACTCTACCTTGGACTTTCTACACACTTTCAGCATAATGGTAGAGATAGACCAATAGCATAAGCCAACAGTATTGGCACATAATATTGTCCAACGTAAACAGCGTTCTTTAAAATTGGTTCAAATAGATGCTTTCTGTTCAGATACGTATACTAGGTATGCTTCAGCTTTTAAAATATAGCATGCTGCATGAGTTGCGGATTAGTAGTTTTGTACTGCACGCAACTTGATTGGAACCAAGCAGCAAAACAAGGTCCGTTGTTGCGACTGAGTAGAAGGCACCTAGGTAGGTACCCACGTCCATATTATACTAATTTGTAAACATTTTCCTATCTATTAGTAACCAATCCATGAAAACGTGCCACTATTTAATTTTACATCTGACGCAACCTCGCAATGTAGTGGGGCGAAAGTAGAGGGGCGCATCATCATGGATATTTATAAACACATTTAATTTAAATGGAAACTGCAGTAAAGTCTGAATTTTAATTCCTAAGCAGGTCATTGAACTTTCCAAGCCCCGCTAGTCACAACCCATATACGCGAGTAGGTATTATGACACACCTTTGGTAGCCTTTTATAGAATTTTGTAGGTAGGAACATGTAGGAGGAAATGACCATTATAGACTTCTGCAGAACTGCGTGGAGTCCTTTTATGTCTGGAAGGCGGATAGGTAAGTAGGTATGTATACATATCATTGCAATTTTAAAATGTATGCTTAGAATTTAAACCCTTTAAACAACCGCCTATATATTTTTCACTTCTCTCGGTCTAAAATGACTCATAAATCTCATAATAGCCATGTATAGGCGGACTAAATGGATGAATTTAATCCCTAGGGACTAAAGTGACATTTACTCCCGAGGGTGTAAAGTATTTTATCTTTTTAATTCTCTTATAAGTAAAAGCCTTGGAAAACCACAAACAACCACCCTGCTCTTGTCGTTGGAGTGTGCGGTGAAGTCTGCCCGGCTGGGGCTGGGCATAAAACCTACACCGTCTCAGTCTTCGTTTCGGAAATCTTTTCTATGGACTATATCGTCACATCCATGCCAGAGTCGCGAATCTGCACTTCGATTCAAAATAAGAATAGCAGATTCGCTAGTTTACCAAGTGGCGTTTACGTCATTGTCTTTAGAAGTCAAAGTGCAGATTCGCGACTTTGGCATGGATGGATATATTATATTCTAACCCCAAAAACAACCTTGTTGTTGTCTCGTACTGCATCACAATGACGGGTTGAGAGTAAAAAAAATTACAAAAGGGGTCTTAACATACACGCCCCAACATCTTATCAATAATATCGTGTGTATATGGAGTTTCTGATATGATTCATGGTAAACAGTTATTAGGGGTAAAGTTATGCGTTAGAGTGAGATAGATACATGTTTTGATTTCTCTCTCTATTCAATAAGTGCTTCCTTTGCTTTGGTTGACCTATGGTGTACTAAATCGTAGTTTAAAAATAATTACTTCCTCCCGATGTAAAATAAAAAATACACATAATATACTCAGTGGCTAAGGTTAAGTACGTTATTACAAAGATAATTGCGACCTTGACGTTGCTCTTATCGTATTATGGCACATAATATACCTAAGTTACCAGATTGATTAAATAAATTCCCCGGGACTAATAAAATATGATAGTACATAATGGTATCGTGCAAGAGCGCAGTTAGACTAGGAAATTCATTAAAATACGATACGGTATTCAGTCACGAAACTTGCGACGTGAAGTGAACACAGCCGCTCCCGAACGCACCGTGTCATCGCCCGACTTGCTGTCAAAACTCAAAAAATGACGGAAGACACACGCAAGAAAACTTTTTTAGGATTTGATTTTAGTACTCAGAGGGTAAGTGTACCTCCATTAAAACAAAAGAAAACTTCTATTTGCGCGTACATGTCTGTTTTTTTGTTTTCTCAACGTTCCCAAAAATGATTTTAGCTATATTTAATTAATTAGTGCTGAATTAGTTCAGTAATTAGTGGTTGTGAGATAATGCATTGTTGTTATTCTATTTAAGACTCGATTTACGGTAAAATGAGCGAAACAATAATTCTTTTTGAGCCTAATAAATGGATGAAGACTTAAAAATAGTTAAGTTTCATAGCAACGAAAAACAAGTATAGTTTGACATTGAACTTGTTTATGATAGAGATAGATAGTTAGCCTTTGCGTTTTTTTTTTTAATTATATGATTGAATAATACATCCTTAATAAACTTTTTACACAAATTAAATTAAGTAAGTACTTTAATTATTGACAGCTTAAAATTGAATGTTTCTTTTTTTTTCTTTTTATTTAGTTAAAAGCGCTAATTATTGATGAAAACTATGCAGTACTGCAAGAAGCAGATGTTGAATTTGATGTGGACCTTCCAGAGTTCAGGTATGTATGATATGGTAGTGTTGGAAAAAAAACAACAAACAATTGTACCTACATATTTTTCTTTTTTTTTTATTCATAAAATCAATGTTTTCTTATAAACTAAAATATTATGTGAAAATCTAAGAGCGCTTTACTGTGGTACAAATGAATACGCAATATATAATATATAGCATACATAACAATGTTTAATAACCTTTGTCAATGTAACAAAAAAAGGTGGTCACTTTTTTCCATTAATTTGCTCACTCATAGTTCAATTATTTGTTGATTTATGTCAAATTGTCTATAAATGGTTTATTCATTTGAACAATGGTAAAGCGCTCATAGGTTTTAAGATAATACTTCATTTTAATAGAAAACACAATAAAAGTCATGAGGGCCCCACTGGACGGTCAGCTCCCTCTTAAAATAAAAACAAATTAAATATTATAATGCATTCTGTGCCACCATTACATGCCTGTGATCCAAAATAAGTTTGACAATCATACTAAGTGAACAGTTATGATTGATCACTGATTTAAATACATCAGGACGGCAGGCGGGGTGCGACGTGGGGAGGGGGGAGAGGTGACAGCACCTCCCCTACTGTGGGTAAAGGCGCTGGACATGGTGATGGACCGGCTGGTAGTGGCTGGGGTCGACTTCTCCTCTGTGGAAGCACTGTCTGGTGCAGCACAGGTTAGAAAAAAACTAAAACTAACACTATGGAATGCAATAAACATTTGAGTATAAAGTATTGAAGCTCAAAAAAAATGGGTGAATTTCAAAATTATTGTATGCAATTAAAATGTTATTAAGAAAAAGTTAATTGTTTCCATTAGGTATGTGATAGAAATTAATAATAATTATTTTATGACTAATTGTGTGCGATAATTTTAAAATTCACCCATAAATTGGTTTCATCACTATTAAATGTAAGAACCAGGCTCTTGTTGGTGGAGTGATTGCCACTTTTCTCTATTCTCTGCCAGCTTTTTCACCTGATACGACACAACATTGGCCTTCTGTCTTATTTTGCTCAAAGTAAGTAAGCCTAGGTCTCATATTGGTTAGAGCTGGACAATTATGGTATGGATGGATATGATGCCAAATAAATTTGCTATACCAAACCAAAAACAATTAATATTAAACCAAAAAGAGGCCGTAAATTCAATCATTTACTTACTTATAACAACATATTGAAAATTCACTGTTCTAGTCAACCATACTGTAGAAGCTCTAGCAAATTTCCAAGAAATAATTGAAAATAAATTGCAAAGACCAATTACTTACTACAATGCTCGGTTCAAGTTAAAGACATAGTGTAAGGCACTTGGTGGCCTAATTTTACTTGAAAATGAAAAAAGTACTTTCTTCTTTCCTGTTAAAATTATTTGTACAATATAAAACACAATCTTGTTGAAAGGTCTTTTTTCTGAGTAAAGTACAAATAGGTATGACTATGTTACCAAAATAGGTAATTTAATTATACCTAATTTTGATTCCTTTTTTTTTATTCTGCTCTTAATGGTCGGCGTTTTAATGTAGCAAGATCTAACTTAGTTGTACCTTTTTTAACACACCTTTTTGTTTTAAAGGGCGTTAATGATTCTTATTTTTTGTACATATATTTTACAGCAACATGGTTCAGTATGGTGGTCTAAAGACGCAGAAGCTCGTCTTTCCAAGTTGTCTCCGGATGATTTCCTCCACACGCAGCTCGCCACGGCGTTCGTGGCCGACTCTCCCGTGTGGATGGACTCCAGCACTTCATCCGACTGCAAAGCCTTGGAGGAGGCTGTTGGCGGATCAGAGGTGAGCAAGAGTCATGCTAGATATGCCGACGACTCGCTTAGTTTGGGACTAAGTTAATTTGTGTGCCACTTTCCTGTGATATTTATTATATCCACTGATGACTGATTTACTCTTTAGTCTTATAGTCGCGCATGTGGATTTACGGTTCTCAGTTTTTTCGCCGAGATCTTTGACAAATGCATCGTTTTGCAACCTATTCCTTTGCCAACCCGCTTTTTTATCTGTAACCCCGAGTTCCCCGATCCCGGAGTTACAAATCAAACATTACAAAAATAGTAATTACTTAATATATTATTTAGTGGTGGTAGGACCCTGTGCGGGGTCCGTCCGGATGGCTTGCACCATCTTATCCATTTATCAACCGCCAAGCAACAGTGTTCGCATTGTTGTGTTCGGGTGTGGGGTGACAACCAGTGAAATTACTAGCATCAGTGAAATTACAGGCATTCCATCTTAGTCCTCAGGGTTGGCAACGCATTTGAGGTCTTAGGATTGTAGTCTTGTGAATTCAAATGTCTATAGGGTCTATGGGTCTCAGATTCCACTTAACATCAGGTGGCCTGAGTACTAATGTGCCTTCTCCTTATCATTAAAAAAACATTATTTCAATTGAAAAGTTTACCTATCTTGAAATTAAACAAACCAACAAAGGAAAACTGATGGCGCTGTAATATTTACGCCGAGTTCTGCGACACCGACACCCTGTAAAAGCTGATTGTGCATTAGGCAACATGCTATAAAATAGTACACAGGGCCACGATATATTGGGTATTGGGTATTGGGGAAGGACCTTCGCAGGATCCGCCCGGATCTTACCACCATCTTACCCTCAAACCTGCCGTGTTCGCATTGTTGTGTTCCGGTGCAGGGGTAAGACAACTATTCCATCTCAGTCCTCGGGGTCGGCAACGGGGTACTATTAGATACGCGTCCACCCTGTAGGATTCATCTTCAATTTCCCTTCTAACTACTCAAGACCTCAATTCTTCTGGGTAGAAACCATATTGACTTTGGCGTTACTGTCAAGTGAATAAGAGCTATCAAAACGTTGACAATACAATGCCCAGTCGAAGAGTATGGCGATATTTTTGACAAAAAAGTTTTTTTTTTCCTTTCGCTTATTTAGCCGAAGTTTATTTTATCGGTTTATATTTTTACCGAATGCAATTATTCCATTGGCATATTTTACCAATATTTTTTTTGACAATAGCTTAGCTTCTTTCGATAGTTTTTCGAATATTCCTTTTTCTATGCAATTTTTTCCTTAACGCACTTTTTATAAATTTGGTGACATCTATACTTACTTTCTACCGCAGTTACTGCAACTCCAATAGTTATCAAATAATATAATCTGTTGTTAAAAGCCTGTATATTTAGTAAACACAAAATTACTAAATAGTTCCAGTACTCGTGTAGATCCTGCATAATACAATCTAAAGTGGTTGTTGACGACGCATTTTCGATAATGTAAGTCTTTCCTAAGTTATAGAAAGTCTAAACCCAAGTTTACTTATACACCTAGTACTAAAATGCTTGCAAGAAGGCACCGAAAATAAATATAATACTGGGAAACAATGCGGACAGAAACAGGGCTTTTAAGAACAAAGAGAATGCGAAGATTATCTATTCGGATACATAAAGATTGGGAAATTATGAGAATGGGATTGATACTACTGGGAAAAAAGAAAACCGGGGAATAAACTACAGAAAAAAAACGACTGGTAAATTTTGCGAAAGGAAAGATTGCTATCAGAAAAAAAAGATTTTGTCTAAAATATCGCCATACTCTGTTAGTCTAGTAGATATCAATAGGAAACTAATACTTACTTTAAGACCGCTAGGTAGGAAAGAATTTACAAAAAACGTAACACAATTTTATTAAAATTTACGAACGTCTTACAACTGACCAAAAAATTACTATGGCAGGTACATGCCAACCTACTGGTTCCTAAGACAGTTTTCATATATCTTCCATGGTTTCGGATTTGCCCATAATGTCCCAGTAAAAAAACACATCAGAAATACTCGACTGTGCAACTCCGGTTCCGACGTGCTTAATTTATGAAAAAACAACACTTAATTACCAATTACCCTGATTAAGCTTACATTTCCTTTGCAGGTGCTAGCCAAAATAACAGGCTCCACGGCATACGAGCGCTTCACAGGTCCTCAAATCCGCAAGATGCACCGCACCAGGCCCCGGGTGTACCAGGCTGCCCCGCGGATATCCCTGGTCTCCTCCTTCGCCTGCAGCCTGTTCCTGGGCCGGATCGCGGAGATAGACCTGGCTGATGGCTCCGGGATGAACCTTTTGGATCTGCATACTAAGAGTTGGAGCGAGGAGTGCCTGAAGGTTAGAATTTAATGTTCACTTATTTTTTTCCGCGTCTTCATAGGTTGAGAAGTTGTTGATGCGGTCCTTGGGAAGTGTCCGGTTTCCGGGGATAAACTATCTTTGTACTCAATTTCACATCGATTGTTTGAGGCGCTGCGACGTGAAGACGGAACTGGCAAACACACTCATTGTAAATACTAGTAAGATTTTTTTAGACTAAAAATACTTATTAAATTTTCTTGATTTCTTTGTTTTTTTTTAATCCTTACTATTAAGCCAGCAATATTTTTATAAATATATGTGAAAATATTTGCAATGACGTTCTCGAAAACCACTCTAACGATTTTGATGAAAATTGCGGAATAGGGCTCTTTGGTACAAAAATCGATCTTTCAAGTCGTCATTCCGCCGAAAAATTGTTTTCCGAGGTATTTGACATAATATAGACGACACTATCAAATTGTGATTTAATAGTGTCATAGTTCAAAAAATCTCCATTTTTTATGTTTATGAACGTTTTCGTTTATTTTAATCCAATGCTACTCGTACTTTTCCTTCCGGAACATTATGTTGAATTCTCATAATGTTGAATTCTCGATATGTTGGATTCTTAAAATGTTAAATCTCAAAATGTTGGATTCTCATAATGTTGAATTCTCGAAATGTTGGATTCTCAAAATGTTGGATTCTCATAATGTTGGATTCTCATAATGTTGAATTCTCGAAATGTTGGATTCTTAAAATGTTGAATCTCAAAATGTTGGATTCTCATAACGTTGAATTCGCATCACGTTTAAGCCGATAGTTCATAGCTTAATCGCCGGCGGTGGGGCCAGTGCCTTAATTATTTCACCATTTTCCTTTTATATTTTACACCTTAGATTGTGTTATCATATGTGTTGTTTTTAGGTTTTCTACGTGTTTATTTATAAGCTTATATTTAACTTAGCATTTCGGTTTGTTAGTAAGAAAGAAAACCGTTGTCATTTAAAGAAACTTTACAAGGTTTCAACCTCTTGACCGCCATCGTCTCAGAGACAAAGTGACATTATGTATTATGTATGAGTATCACGCAGTTCAAACTTGAAAGTTACCTTTTTGACGTACGGCTGTTAAAAGGTTCACACACTATGTAGAATACAAAGAAATTAAAAACTATGTAGAAGTTAATGCATTTTAATATTCATAGATATATTTTTATTTAGGTAGTTAAGAAAACAACGTATTTTCTCTTATAAAAAAACAACACAAAATATATTTATTTTCTTCTGTATGGTACTTAGTTACTTATTAGGTAATTAATTAACTTAAAATTAATTTTTAGTTTATAAAAACATTTTTTCCTTATTTATTTTTACCTAGCTTAAGCCTAGTAAATATTATATTTTGCAGAAACTTCAAAGGTGAGATTGACAGTTTGTCTAACTTATTCAATAGTTTTTTATACTTCCGGTCAAAAATAATATCCGTTCTTCTTCGTTTTTTTTGGAACGGAAGAAAAAAACCTCTTTCAATTTTCCTGTCAAAATAATGTGCTTCTTTTTGTATCGTATGCCATATGAGAAATATATTAGGTGTTTTTGGAAGTCTAGACTTCAATTTGCGATGATACCCTTCACATGAATTCGTAGTTCTATGGACATCATCTGCACAGCTTAATAAATTGTGGTCCTTATTATACCAGGGCCTCTATTCAGGTGCGTTAAAACGATATCGTGTTTGACACGTTTAAGAATCGTTTATGTCACAGTCGCCATTATTGTAAATGACATAAGAGTTATCAAAACGTTGACAATACGGAAACAGGTCAAAAACGATATCGTTATAACGCAGTTGAATAGAGGCCCAGGTATCTCTAAAATATTTCATAAACAAATGCATCTTCGTTGTATTTGGAGCTATATCTTTAATCGCTTGCCAGGTATTTTGCATATGTATGGAAGGCAGAAGAACAAAATAAGAGCATAATCTGACAATGTTTCTTTCAGATTTATTGACGACAAACTTGTTAGTGGTTTTCTGTTTCTTTTTGATTATCTCTATTTTTTTCGCCATATCCCAAATTGCTTTGTTATAATGATGATAACACCCTGTAATTTTCACATCTTCATATATCTGTTTTACAGCATTTATTGGGGCAATTTCGTAATCACACTTGAATAGTCTCATATTCACTTTGAGTTCATTTTTAATAAGTGAAAACAGCCGGGTATAAGTCCTCTGCATTTTGTTTGGTAAAAAGGCATATATTACTGGATAAACGTGTATGCTTTTTTTTATCAGAATAAACATCAAGATGTAAAATATATAACTGATAAAAAGGTCGCGGAGTAACGTGGAAAGTTCCGTCGCCGTAATATGAAATACTTTTGGCACAACGTAAAGTTTTCAACGATTTGCGGGAGCACATTATAATTATCTTTTCCTTATTTCCGTCTTCAATCACAGTAAATTTTTCTCGCAACCCTTTTGGTATTCTGACGTCTTCAAGTTTCTTAAAACATAATGTATCTGAATCTAAAAACCGTTTCCTTGCTCTGTATAACGTGGGTCGAACCGACGAATATGTGGGTAAATCATACACAGGACAATCAGGATGACATTCTTTAAATTCTGTTACCATATTTTCGAAAATTTCTTGAACAGATTTCAAGTTATTACATACCTCTTTCTTAATGTTATTCAGAAGCTCTTTTATTAATAACGAATTGTCATTTATGTTACATTTATGAACTGTTTCACGTATTATTTTAGTTTTGTCCTTATTTAGTGTGACTGTTGCAGTACATACATTCCGATTAGTACATTTCCATCGTGTCGAGCCATCAAAATTAGTTTTTCCATCTTTGCTCATAGTATATTTTCCATTCAGTACTAGCATGTCCTTTTTCTTTTGGTTTTTCATAAAATGTATGACTTTATACGGATTCATGATTCTTTTATCAAGATTTAAGCAATTTATGATCAATTTGAGACGATTGACATCCGTCAATGCTATTGTGATTTTCCTTTTCATTATAAGTGGCCAGTATCAGCTAGATATGTAAGTAGTTATGCTAAGAGGTATTAAATACCTACTCGTAAATATCAATCATATAGCTCATCGCTGGGCGATGAACTATAAATATATTTCTCTCTCTCTTTTATTTACACGCTAGCGATCATCTTTTGTTACATATGCATACAAAGTTATACAGATGTAGTGCAAAATGATTTTCCTTCGGGAAAACTCGGATCTCAATCGGAATACGATGGCACCCGAACTGTCAATCAATGATTGTATTAAATGAGTGACGTTTTCATGTCCGTTAAAATGGAACTTTATTGTTTAGTGTCAAATGACAAAGTGACAAATGACAGCATATGGCACTGTATAATATAGAGATGTTACAACCACCTTCAATAACTTTGAAAATTTGCAACGTTAAAAGATGGCGGACGTGTGATTTGTTTTAGACTTTAATTTTTGGGTAATTAGGTGTTCAAAGTTCTTTTCTGATAGTGATTTGTACTTTTTATGCCTTTGTGTCGCACAGTGATTGAAGACTTGGACTTATTTCGTGTATCTGGCATCTTTCTTCTCGTTTCAAGTGGACTCGCAGTGGTGCAGAGGTTAAAACTATCTTGACCTCTGACCTACAAATCACCGTACAACGTTGCCCCCAATCTTCCTAGAGAAGATTGGATTGTGTTTTATTGCTATATTGATTTATAATTATATATACTTACTTGACACTGGCGAAATCACTTCACGTGGAAACGCCATATCCCCGCGGTAGTAGCTGTTCAAGTCGCCGCGGGGGCAAAGAAAGAAGAAGAAGAACTTTGAAAATACTCAGTTTTATTGCCATTAGTAAACAAAACATTATCTTCACATTAAAACATAAAGTACAACAAAATAAAGCTTATTGGGAAATATTTACAAGAATAAAACTCAATACCTGCCTACTTAAAAACAGCATCTACTAACGGGGCTAGTATGAAAAAAAAAGTCATTAGCGTCCCTCTCGCACCTAAGTAAATAACCCGCGTGTGAGAGGGATGCAAACGACATGAAGACTTTCATACTAGGCCCGCTATGATGCTTATAGGTACAGTCACCGCCATAAATAAGTGATGATTTCTATACCTTGTCGCTTTTAATCGTTGGACAATTTCGTATTACATTTCAAACTGACGTTAAAGTGACTAGGTTCATAAATGATAACTTATTTATAAAAAAATAAAAATAAAAATCATTTATTTCAGACCTCATTACTGATCCATATTTATATGTTAGTAACACACTACTTAAGAGTGCGCCGAGGCAACGATACGTAATTACGAAAAAAATGCGTTCGTTTGATCGCCTGCTGCATTGTTTTTACTAAAGCTTTAGTTATGCAATTCATATGTAAGATATTTAAGGAATCACTCTATTTATCATATACTTTAGAAACACGATTACTTGTACTTCCCTCGATAGAAAACACATCCAAAGATACCTCTACATAACAAAATAAACACTTAGTACGGCGTAATTACTTCACGGAAGATCATCAGTTTTGGATTTACAACAAAACTACACGTCTTCTATATATTCTACACTTTAGATTTGAAAATGTGTTTTTATTTTACTAATATGAAGGAAATACCTAAATTCGCACGCGTTTCGTCCATTTTAGCCAGAGCCGTCACGTTTCCCCCATGTCCGCATTAGTCAGGCTTCGGCCGTCGGACGTGGAGGCTGTGTCGCTTGGTGGTTGGTTGCGTTTATCGCGATTTTTGTGATTATTCACTTTATTTTAAATGGGGAACAAACACAACCAAGAAAGGAAGAGAAGGGGTTGGCAAAAGCACAATGCTAAACGCTTGCGTGAAGAAATGAAGTTAGTTAAAATCGTAAACCTACTGATAGTGGAGTAGTTCTAAGAAACCTGATTTGACAGTTGTCAAAATGCCACGCTAAGGGAGGAGAAAATAAATCGGTAGCAACATAGACTGATTTTCGAGATGTATCGATTTGTATTACTAAGACTTTGTAATCGTTTAGTTGTAGTCTTGATGTTTTGGGCCAAAATTGGTTTATTTACACAAGTAATTTTAAACAACACGCGAAGTTCTTTCAATTAGTAGGTAAGTATATAAAAAATACACTTCTATGGTGAATATTTACCAAGATATAAAAGTAGTTTAGCTAAAAAAACACATTTACAGGCAAAACAAGCTTCTTAGAACGACCCGAGGTTTTTTTTACTATAATTAATTATATAATATTGTTACTTCTTGGGATGGTTTCAATATTTCTAGAGCAAGACATCTCCAGAAATCTGAATACAAAGAGAATACTCCGTAAGAATACTCAGTCCCTAACAACTATATTTCAACAAATGAGTAAAATTGCAAAATTATTCATATTTTTTTTATTTATAGGGTTAATGTTCCAGTTGTTGGCACTTCGCTACAAAGCGAAGAGTTAAGGTACCTAATGAACCGGTGAGGTATGCGTAAAAATAGTAAGAGGTGTATAGGAAAACATTTTAATAAATTTAGTATGAATTTTCACATTATCTTTATATTTTTTCAATTTACAGAGTAAATGAATTGGTTGACATCGATTATAAATTTTACCACACAATGGAATTATAAGTCCCAAATACGAATTATTTTTATAGAATGAGGATTACAAAATTTCATCCAAAAACGAATTCTGTTAATAAATAAATTATAGTTAAATCAAAACGTTCTGTTTTATTACAGGATGCCAATGGACCAAATTTCTTGTCTTTCAGTGGATGGAGAAATAGACAATGACATTGCTTACTCACACAGACAAAATAATGCCGTGAAGTAAAATCCGATATTGATTATTGTTGTTTCTTATGTCCTAATATTTTTTTCTAAAGATACCTGCGTACATTATTCATTACATTATATACATACAAACATTAAGTAGGAACTTCTAAATATGTGATTGATACAGCAGCTTTAAGTTTTTAGTTTTTTAAAACATCAATTTAATTTTATACTTTATAGTGATCAGAATCAGACATTGAAGTTTTTGCGGAAATAATCATGGATAAACATTCGTACAAACTAAGATCCTTTTTTTTAAAGACGGTTAAAATACCAAAACCTTCTCCTATGTGAAACAAATACTTTTCTGAAAACCGCATTAAAAACGGTTCAGCCAAACGTGAGATAATCGCGGACAAACATACATACATACATACTGGTCAAACTGAGAACTTCCTTTTCTTTGAAGTCAGTTAAAAATAATATCTTGAAGAAAGGGTCCATGACTGGGATTTTTGCCCTACTCAGCCGTTCTTATTGCTTTACATTAGGTATTGAGTTCACTTTATTTTGTGCTTAGAATATTGTCAATAAAGGTAATTAGGTTTTATTTCATTTCAATATACAGTCACATTAAATCACGGGGTTGTTGAGCCACCATAGAACTCTGTCCTAATGACAGCGTCAAGTCACGCAAAAGAAATTATTTACGTCAAAATTTACCGTCAACTTTCTATGAAAGGGTTCTCCCGGTAACCTTCGGAGAGGGAAGATGGCCGATTGGAAGATGTACGGCTTTTACTTATGATTTATTCTCTTTAGCCGAACAATTTGCCCAATAAATATTATAAATAACTTAACACTAGCTAAATACACCATAGATGTACAAACGACATTAATTAAAAATTATCTATCTATCTGTGAGTGGGTTCTAGAGTGGCTCAACAATCTCGTGATGTGACTGTACCTCAACAATACAAGTAATTCAATCCTACCTTACCTACCGACAGTAAACAACAAATTTAAAAAAAAATGTAGACTGAAAAAAGTTTTTAACTTCTTATAGTCAATATTTGAATAAAAGTATTCGGAATCGATTATGTTTTTTTATTTTGTAAACATTGGTAGCAACCTCCGCGCCTAGTGGACCGGCGCACGGCTCGTCAGGCGCGGCGCGCGGCCGGCGCATGGCTCCGGCTCGCTCCTTGCTGGTGTGCTATACGCACACATACACAGAGTGCATAAAATACCTAAAGTTAATGAGCGCAAAAAGCTCGGTGCCCCCTTAAAGTACTTAATACCTATTTGTTAGTAACACTACTAAAAGAATATAAAGATTTATGCCAGTGACTGTACTTAACATTAATATTTTACCTACTGCATATTTGGGTCGATATTTTCAACATTTTCTATTTCACAATCTGGGTAACCGTCATCGATCATATCATAGTCAGATTCGTCAGTGCTTTCATTTACGTTAATTACAATCCTATCGATATGATCATCCATCGAGTGTTCCTGTGACCGATATTCATTTTCACATTTCATGGCATGATCACAAACTTTCTTCCATTCATCCGGGCCAATCATATTTAATTTTTTCTTCAATCAATTTTTTTACTGTACCCATATTCATGTCTATGTTCCTTTTTGATACGTAACCTTTTATCTGTGACCATATATTTTTTATAGGGTTGAAGTCGGGATGGAATTTCTTGCGTGGTCTTCCCAGCTTAATATTGTTTGTGATGGCATCTTTATTTTTTCTATATTCTTCTTCCTGGTTCAAAAATTTTCTTATTGTAGGTTTACATATGCCTGTTGCGTCCGAAATTCGCTGTTGAACTTTGCCAAAATACTCTGAGTTATTGCTATTTTTGAATTTGCTATTTTCTGAAAAGAAATACAGGTATATATTAAATATAATTCCTTGGACTGGATTTTTTAACCGATTTCGAGGTTTCGGCATGGTAATACAACCAATATAACCTTTTTATAAGTAAACTGTAAATATAATCAAAACTATAGCGAATATTTGAATTGCGTGTTAGCCACTCTATATATATATTCGTCTGCTGATGGGACTTACCCCTACGGCTGTAAGATGGGTACTGAAGCTAATTGAGAGAGCACGATAAATACGAACTTTTCCGATAAAGGACGAAGGAAAATCATTTTGCACTACATCTGTAGCTAAACTCAAGAGAATTCAACATTTTGAGATTTGAGAATCCAACATTTTGAGAATCCAACATTTTGAGATTCAACATTTAGAGATTCAACATTTAGAGATTCCCTGTTGAACATTTTGAGAATCCAACATTTTGAGAATCCAACATTTTGAGATTCAACATTTAGAGATTCCCTGTTGAACATTATGAGAATCCAACATTTTGAGATTCAACATTTTAAGAATCCAACATATCGAGAATTCAACATTATGAGAATTGGGTTATCCCATAATTTTGTAATGTATAGTGATTCAAAAACCATTTCGAGAAAAAGGGTTGTAGAACCATTCCCTGTTATCAGAATATTTTACAAAATTAGTATTAAATAGTTATTTCTAATTTATCATTTGACATTATTTGACCTGTAATTTAGTGACGTCACGATCTTCATTGGTAAGTTGTGTCTAATCTGTGATCAACCATAGTACTGCATATAATATGAGTCCGGAATGCAGTAATAAATAAATAATGTATATCGAATTTTGTCTTATTTATTTAAGTTTTATTTTAACGCTTATTAAAATGAAGACAATTTTTAACTGTATATAAACATGACAAGGTCAGATCTTTTAAAAAATGGTATGATTAAAATACAAGTCCGTTTTGGAACCTCCGCCCGTAGGCTAGTCTGTGGGTGAAATTGTCAAACTCAACGAACTAAAAATAAAATTTCGGTTTGTTTGGTGTGCAACATATAACTACTCGTTTTCTGATTTTCTACATTTTAACAACATTGCTTCAAATTCTACGGAATCTGACGATCCTGCTACACATATTGACCATCGCCAGATCTTGGATACCGATATTCTTGCTTATAATGACGATCAACGCTGTACTTAAACATTATTAAACTTTGTAAGGGCTGATTCCACTAATCTACCCAAAGTGGATATAGTCAGGATATTGACATACTTGGGAGACAGCTCCAATCACAACGTAGCTGAAATACGTGGAGCTAAAGCTCTAATGTAAGTATGATTTAGGTATAAGAATATAACGTTCACAATACCATTAATACTTTAGTTTACCTATATTGACATGACTTGACATTGACATTTTACGTGATCTGACAGAAACGCGTACTCTCAAACGAATTCAATAGTTTTAAAGCATTTCTCAAACAAACCAGCTTGTAGTGACGTCATAAAAACATTTTCTTTAAAAATTAAAATAAATTAATATATTGATTTAAATGCAAAAACCGTGAAATTAGTGTCTTCAATTAGTCTATTTTATCGAAAAAAAAATTAAAAACTAGTGGTATTTTTTTTTGGGATAACCCAATTCAACATAATGTTCCGGAAGGGTTTCTATTTAGCCCTATTTCAATACTAACTTGTATTGAAATAATACAACTTGTACAAATATGTATTGAAATAGGGCCAAATAGAATCTTGTCAGGCTTTACATATACAAATTTGCATATTTCACAAGCGATGAGTGTGATAATAATCACGTATGACGTTATGCGTGTAATTGAGGTAATAGCGGTGGTCACAGTTGTGTGGCCATGTGGGCCAGACCTATTAACTGTTCATGCAAATATACAAATTCAACTAGTTAGTATGTATGGACGTGATCAGATTTTACGAGGGTGGGATGATAAGTACCTAGCCTAAGTAAACAAAACTTGAATTTTGGTTTTAAAACTAATTTTATTTTTCGACATAATCTCCGTCTAGGTCTATGCACTTATTCCATCTTTGCTCTAAAGCTGTGATACCTTCCATAAAATGATTCCTTTCGAGGCCTCCAAAATAGTCCTCTACAGCAGCTATGACGGCATCATTAGTGGCAAATTTCTGTCCACCCAAAAAAGTTTTAAGCTTCGGGAACAGATGGAAGTCGGATGGTGCCAGATCAGGCGAATAAGGTGGGTGGGGCAGCAAATCGTACTTCAATTCGCCGATTTTCGCCATGGCTTTAACACATGTGTGAACCCTGGCATTGTCTTGATGGAATATGTTTTATTTTTTTGCTAAGCCTGGTCGTTTTTGCTGAATACATTGATGTAGCTTATCTAAAAGGTTAGCATAGTATTCTCCATTAATGGTTTCACCTTTAGGAAGGTAATCGATCATTAAAATTCCACTAGCATCCCAAAAGACGGAAGCCATAACTTTTCCAGCCGACTTTACAGCCATAGCTTTTTTGGGGCCCGAACATCCAGATTCAGTCCACTGCTTTGATTGAATTTTTGATTCTGGCGTGTAGTGGTGAACCCATGTTTCATCTGTTGTTACAAAACGACGCAAAAAATCAGCTTTATTTTTCTGAAAACGATCCAAACATTCCTTCGAGTTTTGCACGCGGATTCTTTTTTGATCGGGCGTAAGCAATCGCGGCACCCAACGGGCGGATAACTTTTTCATATTTAATTCTTCATCTAGAATATGATGTACCCGTTCCTTTGAGATCCCTGTAGTCTCAGCTATTTCTGATAACTTCAATCGTCGATCAGCCAAAACCATATCGTGGACTTTGCAGACCATTTCTGGAGTCGTGACGCTTTTTGGACGTCCAGGGCGAGCTTCGTCTTGGACACTTGTACGGCCTCGTTTAAATTCAGCCACCCAGTTTTTTTACCGTGGCGTATGATAGAGCACATTCCCCCAAAACATTCTTCAACTCATCATAAATATCTTTTCCCTTCATACCCTTCATGTAAAGAAACTTTATCACCGCTCTTTGTTCAATTTTATCCATTTTTAAAACAATCGTCGCAATAAATTTTCAAATGACAGAAAAATCAATATTTTTTTAAGCCATGAATTTCAAATTTCGAACACAGATAGCCAGAGACACACATTTTAAATTACGCTAGTTTATTTTTAAATACAACCTTTTTAAATAGCTAAGGCCAGTTACTTATCATCCCGCCCTCGTAATTAAAAGCGGTGTCATTCCGTCCTAATCTTCACATTATGGGGAATAATATTTCTTTGCCATGGGACCCCCTGAGGGGCGGCAGTCCTACCAATCTCGGGATTTTCGGGACTGGTTTCGTATGAAAACCGGTAAACCCGAAAATCCCGGTTCTAGCCTATCTATTTTCCAGGCAGATTTCATAAAGAGCCGTGAAAAGGCAAAAAGCAAACAATACAGGGTAAAACAATATTGCTTATGACGTATTATGATTTTGTTTTTAACTGGGCCGCCCTTACTGCTAAGTAAATAAGAGCTATAGTGACGTTGACTATACGATAACACTTTAAAAGCAATATTGTTTTACCGCGCAGAATAGAGGCTGAGTTACTTTTGTATTTTAAATTATTTATATAATCGTATGGCATGTATAGTATACGAGAGTCGCTTACTAAACTTAACTTATAATATTGATTGCACAAGGTAACTAATGCTTATAAGCAAATATCGAAATCATCCGTCACTTATTGGATACATAGATAGATCAGTTTGGATGTATGGATTAGATGAGAGTAACCGCTAGCAAGCTACACATGATGTAAGTTAAACCACAAAATGAACTAGGTGTTTCACTCAGTTTTCGTAGATACTTTTCTCATGGCTATAACATAATGTGTGTCAGGCGTGTGGGGACGAGACCCTAGCCAGCAAGCTCGGCACGCCGGTCCCGTCGGCGAGCGCGCTGGGCGCCGTGAGCCCGTACTTCGTGCAGCGCTACGGGTTCCGCGCCGACTGCCAGGTCGTGGCCTTCACCGGGGACAACTGCTCGGCGTTAGCAGGTAACTAACATCCGCACTCGACTCTTAATCACGATTAAGTCGTTCCTTACTAAAAAATTCTCGGATTTCCCTTTTTTCACCAACACTCATTTCATAGAACGTATCGTTTCACAGAATTTCATTACATCAAAAGCTATTTGTTTCAGGTTATCCTAAAAATTCACTACGTAGGTAACGTTGGTTACACTTGTCACTATCACAAAATGTAAACTCCGGCGCTTAGAAAAGCCTGTCTATGAAATTAAAATTCCGTGAAGTTATTCGTTCTATGAAATGAGTGTTGGTGAAACAAGGGTCAACCCAATTTGAAAAAGGGACGACTTATTGTCTGTAAAATGCGTAGACAGAGTATTACCTAAACGGGACATCTTATAGTATGTTTACTTTCTCTTTCACTACGCGTATACGTTTTATCAAGGCCGACAACTCGTGACAAACAATGGAGTAAATTGTTGCTTTTAACCATTTTATTGTGTGTTGTTTGTGATTATGTGTGTTTTCGTAGACGTCTGTGTTGCAAAATATAAAAATAATGTACCGTAATTTTACCAACATCATTACAAACAAGTTACATACAATCTTAAGTGCATCGTAGACATATTAATGCGATCTTAGATAAGATATAAGTCGTAAGAGACTACTTGTCGTTTAGCAAGACATTCTTCAAACGGTTATCTCTCGGGAGATAAGCAAGCAAGCTGACATACATCGGATGTTGGTCTTAAATGAATGTATGCTTAAAGTGATCATCTTCACTAACATAATTAGGAGGAAAGATTTGTACTTTTGTATGTTTGTAACGAATAAACTCAAAAACTACCGGACCGATTTTGAAAATTATTTCATTACTTCTGTTGTCCGACAGCTTAAGCAAGTCATGCTCGCTTAAAGGTCTTTGCTTACGGCGGCAGCGTCGTGTGAAGAGTGAGAGTATTTGTTAAAAAATACTCTCCAAGTTTATCGTACAGTTGTTATAACTTATATGTCACGAAAGCGGGTGGGCCTACTTGTAGTTGATGCGTGTAGACACGCACACTACTAACCGGACCGGCGACGTTACCGAGGACAGCTGACGCACTCAGACAGCATCTAAACACAAATATGGCCCACTCGCTTTTTGAAGATAAAACAAATCGTCACTACTTTGAAAAAACCTTGTATTTCATATTTCTTGATGGACTATTTTAAACTTATTTCTCTTCAAGTTTAAGTTTAAAATGGTACATCACTAAATATGAGATACGAGGTTTTTTCTAAAACTTAATTCAGGATAAAGTTATTTTAATATTTATTACTTATTGCAATTCAACTGTAGTCATAGTTCAAGAAATATGTATGTATGTCTAATGACTATTCATAATGGTCATGTCAGTTATGTATGGTTATTAATTTGGCAAATGTATGTTTTTAAAAAAGTGTATCGAGACAAAATAAGTCTCATTTTGTTGCAAATTTAGTAGACGCCGAGCGCTCCATACTCTTTCTATCGGCGTGAGTGCGGTAGGTATATGACGTCGTTAGGGATTGGGGTCCGCAAAGTTGCAGCCAACCGTGGCGTTCAAAAAGTTTAGGTGCTTGACGACACGCTAGCCTAGTTGGTAGTGGCCCTGCCTTCGAAGCTAGGGGTTCTGGGTTCGAATCCCGGTAAGGGCAGATATTTGTGTGATGATCACGAGCATTTGTTCGTGAGTCTTGGATGTTTGCTATGTATTTAAGTATATAATTCTCTATATAAGTAAGTTTATCGTTGTCTAGTACCCATAGTACAAGCCTAGAGCTTAGTTTGGGACTAGGTCAATTTGTGTGTCTGTGATTTTCCTGTGATTTTATAGTAACTTTTGCCGGTAAAACGTTTCTAGAAACTTAATTATGTAAATAGGGGACAATCTCACACCAATTGACCTACTCCCAAACTAAGCTGTAGACTTATATTATGGGTACTAGACAACGATAAGTACTTATATAGAAAAATAAATAATTCAAATAATTCAAATATTCGCGGTCATCACACGAATATCTGCCCTTACCGGGATTTGAACTCAGGACCGCTGGTCACTGTCAACTAGGCCATTGTGTCGTGATTTTGTACGTTTTATGTTAATAATGCTTGTTATTAAAACTTTAAATTTTCATTAGTGTTAGATGCAACATTGAAGGCAAATAAATTAAAGGAAATGTATTCAAAATAACAAGTTTATTTAGTGCAGTGACTTCGTCCGTCTGGCTGTAGGGCTTAATTGTCTAACGGCCGAACCCTATATTCAAACCGCGGACAGATAGCCTTACTTCGGATTAAAATTTGACACATTTTGTATGGGCAAATGTCAAATTTTAACCCGAAGTAAGCCTTATCTATCCGCGGTTTGAATATAGGGGGCTCTAGCCAAGATGCAAACGCTCCTAAGAAAAAAGCAATTGAAGGTGTCTGGTTGTTACATGTATTGTGCAAAATTTTCTCTTGCCCTTTTTTTATTGTAATTTCAGTTGATTCTCTAAGATTTAGTGTAACTATTGTACATTTTAATTTGTATATAGTGTGTTTGTGTTGTAGTGTGTAGTTTCGTGCGTGAGTATTTAGTTTAGTTTTCACGTTGTCGTCAGACGGGAAGCCCCCTGATGGGGGTGGTGGGTCTTCTGTCCCTCCTGCATCAACTGATGCGGGAGAATTCAGTTCTCGCAAACGTGGTCCTGAGGACTCTGGAGAATTGAATAATAGTAATAAAAGGTATGCTAGGATGCCGGCGTCGGCCTCAATTCAACACACCTATACTGTTCCCGAATTCGCTCCCGGATCAAAATTAAAACATAGTTCGACTGATTCTGGCCCTTTCATTGTACATGTTACAAAGTCAGCGGAGGATTCCTCCACTAGTTCTTTGTTTCGTACACTTAAATTTGCTCAGCTGGTCCATAAATACAATGTAAAGGGTATCACCAAGGGTGGAATCAAATCTGGCGGTCGCAGTCGAATTGTGGTGGACTTTAATAGTGCTGATTCAGCTAATGATTTCCTAGAAATTACTCTGTTTAGGGACAACTCCCAGTTTGCTCCTAATATCCCTATGTTTAGCGTCACTCGGATGGGTCGTGTCCGTGGGATCCCTTTCGACTGGACTCTGGAGGAGCTGGTCAATGCCATTGACTGCAGTAGTAAGGTAATTAAAGCTCGTAGGCTTAACGGCAAATGTTCCCTGGATGGGAAAGTATCTTGGGTCCCTACCCAAACTGTCTCATTAACTTTCTTGTGGCAGTATTTACCTGAAAAAGTTTTCTGTTTTCATACTTCTCTTCCTGTCGATTTAGGTATATCAGCTCCCATCTATACAATGTAATAAACCAAAATATGGGTTTGGCCATATTAAAGTGAACTGTCGCTCGAAACCCCGTTGTTTCAAATGCGCTCAACCCCATGAAGGTGAGGAATGCGGTGTCAATGCAGAACTGGCTTCCCTATTTTGCTATGGCATGCACTTTGCTACAAATTCTTGTCCTGAACACTCTAGGCAGAAGAGTATTAAGTTGGTGATGTCAGAGGAGAATATCCCTTATTCTGATGCAGCTCGTCGCTTTCGTCCTGTCCGGCGCTCGTTCGCTGATGCAGCTCGTTCTTTGGTCTCTCCTTCCTTGTTTCCTCTGACTCAAGATTCTATGGCTACCTTGACACCTCCTTCTCCTGCCTCTCTGTACGTTCTGTTTCTCACAAGAAGACTGTCGTTGTTCCTAGGCGCCCCGCCCAGTGTTGGTCAAGGGCTATGACAAAGCTGCTCATCACATGATCACTCATTCTCCAAAATCCTCTGAATCAAATGGCTGTGCTCTCAATGACACTGAACCTGAATCTACTCCGAATGATAATCTAATTAAGCTGCTTATCAACACATTAGTGAATCTTCTTTCGAAGTTCTCTGATGCTATACCGAACAATGTCTCAGAACTGCTGAATCAATTGACGACTGTCCTTATGACTAATAATGGCTTAATCAGCCATTCAATGGAATTGTAGAAGTATTCGACACAAAAAACATGAAATCATCCATCTCATTAAAAAATTTAACCCTTCAATTCTTGCCATCTCGGAGACATGGTTAAAGCCTGGATCTCTTTTTCGGGTTTCTGGTTTCTCATGTCTTCGGGATGACAGTGTTGATGGTTGGAACGGCTGTGCCGTTCTTGTTAAGCGTTCTCTTCGCTTCTCTTTAGTTCCTATTCCCCATCATTCTTCAGGCATAAATATTGTTGCTGTTAGGCTTTTTAATACTATTTTTATTTCCCTTTACATACCTCACCCTAATCTCGCGATTATTGCTGAGTTAGACTCAATCCTATCTTCTCTCTCTGGCCCTTTTGTGGTGATGGGTGACTTTAATTGTCATCACACTATGTGGGGTTCTCATTCTTGTGACTATAATTCATCTCATCTCTTAAACGTTTTTGACAACATTAATTTGTGCCTATTGAATGATGGCTCTCCTACTAGGAGATCATCCCCATTGCAAAACCCTAGCTCTGTGGACCTAACTCTGTCATCTCCTAACTTGGCTTCTGGGCTTTCCTGGAGGGTTCTCCCTCATTCTCACGGTAGTGATCATCTTCCCATCCTTATTTCCTTTTCCTCTGATGTGTCTATTCTGGTTTCACCTTCACCTCCCTTTCTTAAATATAGAACTGGAAAGGCCGACTGGCCTGAATATTCTTCTTTGGTCTCTAATGAAGTAGTGCTCCTTCCTCCCGTTTCTTTTGATAACTTTCTTGAATTGTACTTTAAATTTGTTTTAATTTTAGTTATGGCTGCTAACTCTAGTATTCCTATTAAAAACTCTTCCCTTCGCAGGGCTGCCTCTCCTCCATGGTGGGATTCTGATTGTACTTTAGCTATTAAAAATAGAAATGGGATAGAAATGGGGGATCTTCCGGCGGAACAAAAGCAGGCGCTAATTTATCTAAAAAGCCCTAAAATTAGCGCCTGCTTTTGTTCCGCCGGAAGATTGCTATCCTCCATCTTCTTCTCCTTTTTCTTCTGACAGTATGGATGATCCTTTTTCTTTTCGGGAACTTTCTTCTGTGTTGGATCATCTTCACGATTCTTCTCCGGGAATAGACGGAATTCCTT
Source organism: Acleris holmiana (assembly GCA_949316455.1). Lineage (NCBI taxonomy): Eukaryota > Metazoa > Arthropoda > Insecta > Lepidoptera > Tortricidae > Acleris > Acleris holmiana. The sequence continues at coordinate 13,966,067 of OX438771.1, read as the reverse complement.
ATTCCTTCATCAGACGGTGTTCCGACTCTTCTAAACTTTTCTTCCTTTCCCTGTTAAATCATCTTTATAATTCTGGTTGTCTCCCTGATTCTTGGAAGACACAAATAATTGTTCCTATTGTTAAACCTGGAAAAGATCCCAGTGACCCCTCAAGTTACAGACGAATAGCTCTTTCATCTGTTCTCTCAAAGATCCTAGAGCATTTAATTAAGAATAGGCTCGAATGGATTTTAGAAAGTCGAGGAATCCTTTCCAAATCTCAATTTGGTTTTCGTAGAGGCATGGGTACTATGGATAGTTTAGGTATTCTTACGTCTGATATTCGGTTGGCTTTCTCCAAAGGTCATCACCAAGTTGGTGTCTTTTTAGATATAACTTCTGCATACGATAATGTGCAGCTTCCGCTTCTCAGGCAAAAAATGCTTCAATTGAGTTTGCCGGTGAAGATAGTTCATGTTCAATCTTTTCATGGCTCGTTCTATCTCTGTTCGTTTTCAGAGTTCTTTGTTGCCTCCTAGAACCATTTGGAAGGGTCTTCCTCAGGGTTCTGTTTTAAGTCCAATTTTATACAGTCTTTATACCGCTGACCTTTGTAAATCAGTTGACTGTTTTTGTAATATTTTACAATATGCAGATGATATTGCCCTTTATTTTGCCTCCAGCTCCATTTCTAAGTGTTCCCAATCTCTTAATTCTGCTCTAGGATACTTAAACGTATGGCTCTTAGATCATGGCTTATCTTTGTCTGCCTCTAAGAGTTCTGTTGTGGTTTTTACTAGGAAAAGGCTGGTTCCTGATATCCGCATTTTTCTTGAGGGGGTTCTGCTTCCTGTGTCTAATTCTGTAAAATTTCTAGGTTTAATTGTAGATCATCATTTGACTGGGATCCCTCACTTGAATCACATTAAGGTTAAATGTGAGAAAAGCATAATAAATGTTTTGAGAGCTTTATCCGGTGCTTGGTGGGGTGCTTATCCCTATTGCCAAAAACTTTTGTATAATGCCATTGTTCGTAGTCACTTTGACTACGGCTCATTTTTGTTGGAGCCCTGTAGCAAACTTGTTTTGGCATCCTTAGACAGGATTCCGTCTAGGTGTTTGCGCATAATTTCTGGTGCAATGAAGTCATCTCCTATCAATGCTCTTCAAGTAGAATGCTTGGAGCCCCCTATAAGTCTTCGCAGGCAATTTCTTTCTGATCGTTTTTTCTTCAGAGCCGTGCAGTCTTCGAATCATCTATTATTATGTCGTCTTAATCGTCTTTCTGTTCTCATGCCCTCTTCTAAGTACTGGTCTCACAAAGAGTCTCCTTGTCTAATTAAAAGCTTTCATAAATTCTGTAACGGTCCCCCAATTGTCCGATCTGTTGGGAATCCCCTTTTCAGTTTCAGTTTTGCTTCGCTCATGTTTCTTCCTAATATAGTTTTTTCTTTTGGCGTTAGAAAGAATAATATTGAGGCCAATAGGGTTTTTAACAAGATATTGTCTGAAAAATGGAATGGTTGGATTCCTGTTTTCACGGATGCTTCTAAACTCTCTTCAGATGGTTGTGTGGGTTCAGCTGTCTGGATCCCTCATTATAATGTTGTTTTAAGCTTTAAATCTTCAGTTTACTCCGGTGAAGCGATCGCAATTTTCGAAGCTGTCTCTTACATAGAATCTCGTAAAATTTCCAAATCAATACTTTTTTCTGACTCTTTGAGTTGTCTCCAGGATTTAGATAAAGCTCCTCTGCGTTCTAAAGATAATCTTCTAATTAACCTTAAGTCTAGAGAGGTTCTCCATCGCTGTCATTCTCTGGGCATTGATGTGGTTTTGGCTTGGATCCCTGGTCATGCAGGCATTGCAGGTAATGAGCGCGTTGATTTTTTCGCGAAGCAAGCCATTGAGATTGGTTGCTCCTCCCACTCGGAATGTTATAGTCAAGACTTGCGTGCAACTGCAAGGACCCATCTGTTTGATCACTGGACTGATTTATGGAATTGTTCTCGTCTTTCCAAGGGTAAACATTTTGGTGGCATTCAACCTAGTCTCCCTGTAAAACCTTGGTTTTTCAAATTCAATAAAGCTAATAAATCTGCCACCTCCACCATAATTCGATTGCGCCTTGGTCACATTTGTTCGCCCTCTTTTCTGGCGAAGATTCATGAACGGGATCATTCTCTATGTGAGTGCGGCCTCGAGGAGGGAACTCCGGATCATATTATATTTTAACTGTTCAATTGCTCCAGTTTCTCTGTACAACTTTCTCCCTGATTTCATCTCTCGCCCAGCTAACCTTAGTTATGTCCTCACTTTTGTAAATACTTCCTTTGTATATATTTTAGCTAAGTATATTAATGACTTTGATATTAAGTTGTAAATTGCCATTTTAGTTTAGTATTTGTAGTTGTAGTTATTTTAAATAATCTATTTATTTTTAGATCCCCCAACTGATGAATCTGCATCTTCTTTTGGAAAAACAATTTCACCGATCACTTGTAACTTCCAACCTTGACACTGGCAGAATTGTCCCACTGGACAGTAGCCATATAATATAAAAATTGAACTTGAAACGCTCCTAACGTTTTACTTTCCTATCGCTCAAAATGTATGGGATGACAGTCGATCACGTGGTTTATCGAAACGAACGAGAATGTCATCCCAAACATTTTGAGCGATAGAATAGAAAAACGTTAGGAGCGTTTGCATCTTGGCCAGGGCCCAGGGTTCGGTCGTTAGTCTAGAGACGACAATACTTTATGTACTAGTGCATATAATGCGATTATATGTAGCCTATACGTAGCATAAAGAAGGAGTTTACTTGCATGAGAAGTGATAATGTTGTGTGCGTGGCGAGGGCTGCGGCTGCGCGCGGGCTGGGTGGGGCTGAGCCTGGGCACGAGCGACACGCTGCTGCTGGGGCTGCGGCGCGCGGCGGCGCCGGCGGCGGGGCACGCGCTGCGCGGCCCGGCCGCCGCGCCCTACATGGCGCTGCTGTGCTTCGCCAACGGCTCGCTCACGCGCCAGCGCCATCGCGACCGGCTCGCCGGGCCCAGCTGGCCCGCCTTCAATGACCTGCTCGCCGCGACCGTTCGGGGCAACATGGGCTACATGGGTAACTCACCTTTTCTAATCAACTGTAATGCCCGTCCTAACTATTTGAGCTCGACTGCTCGAGAGAGATGATCGTTTTGCAATGTCGCCTAAATGAGTTTTCCGATACGATCCTGATTATGGTATTGCGTTTTATAACTGGTATTTTGTCTGCTAATCGCTAAGCTTAAGTCTGTAGTGTTGGGTCTGGATCTCTATCTCAATTATTATTGCGCATATGTGTCTGGCCTTTGGACATTAAACTTGATGATTTTTCCAGCGTTGGAACACGATTAAATGAAAACAAAAACCGTTGATACTTTATTTTTAAAAATTGTAATGCATCTTCGAAATCCTAGGATTTATGTATATATTATATGTATGTAAACTCTTTATTGCACAGACAAAAAATAACAAAGTAAAAAAATGAAACAGAAACACAAGAAGTATGTACAAAGAGGAACTTATCCTTTTAAGGGGTCACTTCCAGTTAACCTTTAACTAACTATAATGATTTTTAAAATTATAACTTCTCAACGCTCGTAAACTATTTTTAGAATAGATGTTATGATTTCATAAAACCTACATAACATTTATTAAATTATTTATTTCGTAGTATTATAGTATTTTATGAAGTTGGTGGTTTAATAAACAACAATTATTTGAATTTAACCCGAGCACGAAGTATTTCTATCTCTCATATCGCGCGAAAGCTCATAAAGCCATCCGTTTTTGATTTTTTGTGTAGGGGTGACAGCATAGTGGCCTTAACACATTCAGCGCCAAAGGTCCAATAGTTAGTACGCGCCTCGCCCACAGACAAATTACAGTTTGTCATTCAACCCGCGGCACGCTCGGATACGCGCCTTTGAGCACGATCAAAAGACCTATTCTCGGCGGCTCGCCGTGCGCCGCTTGCACTCTGCTCGCGCACAGTAGGAAATTGAGCGAAATAGGTGAGCCGTGCGGGCCTCAACCTCAACCCAAGGCTGGTGTAATTCGTAGCCACCTTTAGGTATCTACTACGACACGGCGGAGATCGTCCCGCGCGCGGCCCCCGGGCGCTGGCTGCGCGGGCCGGAGGCGGCGCTGGACCGGCTGGCGCCGCAGTTCGAGGCGCGCGCGCTGCTCGAGGGACAGGCGCTCGCGCGACGCGCGCACGCCGAGGACATGGGCTTCAAGCTCGGTCAGTGCCAGGGGGGGGGGGGGGCTTCACCATTATACAACCTTACTTATTTTACAAAATATTGCTAGGTAGAATGCATCAATTTATGCAATCATTAACTAACAACATCTAAGACTTTGACATCCAACTTTGTAAAACTGTCTTCTCCCGTAAACTGGTTATTTCTAATTTATTACGTATTCAATAACATTTAATTTTACAGTATACTGTACTACTATAACATAACAAATTGAATACCAAAATTCCAAGGGTACCTGGTGTATACCGTTCTCATGTAAATAAATAATTACTAATAGCGTGAACATACTTCTAGTTTATAATTCGGTATGATAGAGTGACTTAGGGCCTGTTGTTTAGTTAGTAAATCATAACTAATGGTTAAATCTCAAGGAAATGTGTCAAATTTTCGATATTTTTTTCGAATTTTAACCATTTAGTTTAATTAACTACTGATCAAACCACTCGGCCTTAATGCCCTTCCGTCGTGCAGAGCCGTCGTCGCGCGTGATCGCGACGGGCGGCGCGTCCGTCAACACGGAGCTGCTGCAGATCTTCGCCGATGTCTTCAACACGCCGGTCTATGTGCAGGTACTATTGCCGATTACTTCATCAATTTCAACATATTTTTTATGCCAATAATCTTAGATTACACATTAGCACTCAGACCACCTGCCCCGTAATCCACCATCTTGACAATGACAGGTGACAGGTGACATTTCAGTGTACATGGCGCTTATTTGAAACTTAGTAATGTGTGTTATCATTGCAATGTATACCGAATTGTCACCTGTCACTGTCATTGTCAAGATTGTGAAATAGGGGGCTGATGGTAAGTGGAATCTGAGAACCATAGACAGTTGAATTCTCCAGACCATCTCAAGACTGCAATCCTAAGACCTCAAATTGAGACTGCTCCTTCAAGACCTAACATAAATACGAGTCTGTTTTGAACTGTCGATGTTTTTTAGGAGCAGCACGCGAACGCCGCGCTGCTGGGCGCCGCCATCCGCGCCGCCGAGGTGTGCGGCGCGCGCGCCGGTACCTCCACCACCACCACCACTCACACCGTCAACCCACATATATCTCACTCTCATAAACATATAATTATAGACTGATCCAATTACCAAAAGGTTTTCGTGACATATTTGCGCAATACATTTCCCCATTAACCAAATCATAAACTCTCTTTAATAGTTTCAACGCCATTTCGACTACAAATCGCAAACGATAAATATCCTAAAAATAAAATAGTTTTGCACATACGTTCCTGTAGTTATAATCCCGCTACGGGTCTTTTTCGAGAGGCATAGAACTCTCTTTAATAGTTTCAACTACATTTCAACCAAAAAACGCTTACGATAAATATTCTAAAAATAAAACCGTTTTGCACATATATTCCTGTAGTTATATTCCCGCACCGGTCTGGTCTGTATCGAGAGGAGTCATTGATTGTTTGGTCGAAAATCGTTTGATCGAAATCAGTTTTCACGATTGAAACGATTATTTTTTAAAGTGTTATTAAATTTCAGCCTGAAAGGATGTTAGGCGAAAAGATTTCAGTCCAAACAGTCATTAGGACAAACAATGATGCGTTTCAAAAAGTGGGTACGAATTAGAGCAGGCTCTGGTTGAGGCACGCACGGCTCACCTATTTTGCGCAAATTCGTACGCGCTCACGCGCTGTGCGCGAGCAGCGGGCGAGCGGCGCACTTCTTTTTGTTAATAATTCGGTGAAGTATGTTAAATGAAGCCGCGGCTGTCATCGTGTCCGACGCCATTTTGAAATGTCGGCTCGCGGCCAACACGCTGCCTCACCCGCGCATGTGTATGAGCAATAATTTGGCTCACGAGCAGCTCGCCGCGCGGGGCGAGCATGTCTCAGGCTGAGGCACTCAGATTCGTACCCAGCTAAAGGGATCCCACCCGCAGAAATATACCCACCTGCGTTTCAGGATCGGAGCTGACCTTGACGCCCGTGGCCACGCCGTACCCGGACGCAGAGAAGATCTACCAACCCATGCTGCAGCGCTACCGGGACATGCTGGAACACATTCCTAAACTCGACTAGACTTGTTACCTCTACATATCACAGTACATATCGAGTAAACTAGGCGGCAAACATAAGTATCATATTTATATACAAACTGGGGGAAATTCAACAAAAACTGTCCAAGCGCGAGTTGGGCTCACTCACGAAGAGTTCCGTACGTTTCTTGTATGGTTTTTTTTGTTTATTATTTCTTGTGATAGCGGCAATATAAATACTCATTCCGCAAAAATAATTGTTCATGAGTTACAGCCAGCAGACAGACCCCCGTCCCCAGGGTCTCGTCGGCACCCTTTGGGTACGGAACACTAAAAATGATCTGAGCGTCCGACTGAAACCAAGTTTAATACTGCGAAACCTATGAAGCTAAGCAGTTCGATAATTAGTCAATTCTGCAAAATGTAGCGGCTATTGCGAAATGCGATGACATTCCTATGTAACTTTTAAAGTCATATCAAATAACTGATTACTCAATCTGATGTTTTTCTATATAACATTGGCAATTATTAGAGTTTTCACTAAAAAGTGTCTTATTCAAATTAATAGAATTGGCAAGCTCACAAATACGCTCAAAAGAAACAAAAATTAACTTGTACACATATTACACGTAACAAAAGCTATTTATTAACTCTTGCAATTAAGAACTGTAACATTTCTCAAGCTTAGCGTTTTTTGTAGCTTCGTTAATTAGGTGTTAGATTTATTATAACTTGTTGACTAATTTGTATTTTAGATATTGATGTCCCAACCTGGTTGGAAAGAAGTCTATAGCTATTTTATTGTGATCTAAGAATGAATCTGACATTCCATATTTAAATCCCGCTTATTATAATTGTTAAGTTTACTTTGTTTTTCTATGATTGTTTACAATTTTAATAAATTACATAAGACATATACACATCACAAGCATATCACTGTATTTAATGGTGCTTTGCAGTGCAATATCTACTTTTTATAACATTATTTGTCAAACGAATTATATTTTTTAAAGAACTAGGGGAAACTGCCTTATTGTTGGAACCCTACCGATGCTGGCACTGTAAACTTTTTAGCAGTAGAGTAGAGCCGATGATGCCATTATATGACTGGTATTTTGGGTGCATATAATTTGGTGGTTTACCTAGTTCTAATAAAACTTGATTTTTAACGTTTTTTAATAAAACAATTTAAACTAACTTTCATTTTATAATTTACTAGTTTTTCCCCGCGCATCATTCCAAACAATTTAATCACGCGATTGCGTTGAAAACTCTCAGCACGTCTAGCACATGACGGCGCGCGAGTTACGTCGCGCGCGAGATGACTACCCGTCAGTGTCTAATTACAACGGTCAGAAAAAGACAGGTAGTCTATCTCGCGGGAGACATAACTCGCGCGCCGTCATGTGCTGCCCGTGCAGATGTCCTGGGATAATAAGTACGCAACGTCTCTACAAAGATAACAAACACGCACTTTCGCTTTTCTAATATTATAGTGGCGCTGTTCTAATATTCCCGTTTTGACAGCTGTCAACTTGGTACAAAATAGAAAGGCTTGAGAATATATTTTGTACTGTGTTGACAGCTGTCAAATCGGGTCTCGCAGAACGGCGCGACTATAGGTAATGAGTAATGAGTAAGCCTGTATGAAATGCCTAATTCAAATCAAATGCAAATTAAGGCTGTAATATTTTTATTTTCTTATAGAAACATACATAATGCAATTAACTGAGCATATCAATCCCATCACTCAATATAGATTTAGCCTTCTGAACGCCGCAGTCGGCAAGACACGTCAAGACATTTTGCTTCGATAAAGGCAATACTTCGCCCTTTGCGTTCGAGAGGTTGAACTGCT